>CM077157.1:92622195-92867958 GCA_039583875.1 Platanthera guangdongensis | reverse complement strand
ATAACGCGAATACCACCGCTTGGAGAGGAGAGCAAAACACCAAATATGAACCTGTCTAGCAAAAAGATTGTCCTGGGAACTGGGAAAAACATTAGGCAAATAAAGAGGAAAAATTTCTTCATCAACAGTCAACGTACCTCCGTTGGAGACCAATGGTGAGAACGATCTAAGAACAAGTTCACCGCCCAACCCAAATGAAAATATAGTGGCACCAAAGGTAGAGTTAGATATTTCAAAAGGGGGAAAAACACAATGCGTGAAATTGGAAACATTTAAACAAGGGGATTTACCCCATTCAGTGGTTAACTTCAACATATATGTTGTTTCTCCTAATTGATTAAAAATTCGAAAAGTTCTAACTCGCCGACTCGCCAACGTTTCTATAGTGCCTGTATGCATCCGTTCAGGGACGAGTCGCACCAAGAGTAAACCGAAAACCTTATATGGAGATGCCCTCTTATGTAAGTTAGCAATATATTGATAAGAAGACATGTGTGTGACTAGCGCTTCCTTACTGTGCTTATGTAAAATGAAAGCGTGAGAGGCAAATACTGTTGCAGGCAGACTTGACATTTAAAATAGCGGTAACAGAACTACTTGAGATGGAACCAAGGGAACTAAATATGGTGGCACCAACGGAAAGTAATAGGGCGGCACTAGCGGAACTACATATGGTGGCACCATCCCAACGAGATCTGGTGGTACCAACAGAATGTGATGCGGTGGCACAAAAGATGGCCACATCATTAACGTACTCTCAGAGATTTGGTTAGTTTTAGAAAGTCTAGTGGATACAAAATTAATGAGACATTCATCATGAACAAACACGAAATCTATTATCACACTACGAGACATGTCCCAAGGAGGGACCAGCATGGATGGTAAAGTAACATGACTCAAATCAGGCAAAATAAATTCATGTCCGAAAGGATCCGCTGGTCGGGTCAACATATCAGGAGGGAGAGTCGGTAAAGCTAAAACTGGGAGAGGGTTAAGATCAGATTTAAATTCACGCAACGGAGTAAGCATCAGGGGACGCTCATCCGGGTCTACTTCTATGTCGTCTTCCAAAAACATAACTCTCTTGCTAGGACATTCTTCCAAATCATAAATCACGACATCAGTAGCAGTACAGATCTCAGGAATGGGAGCATCAATAGATTCCGAAGGAGGGGCTAAGTCATGCCCAATGTCAAATACGGATTTTATCGTCCAAGTAAAATCCTCCGGGTGCAAGCCATCAAATCAAACGGAAAATCAAATAGAAGATTTTCCCTCACAGAAAACTCAACTGGCTCGTCATCACCTAACTCACGATCAGAGAAACATTCGACACAGTGTGACTCTATCACCTCACTAGAAACTTCACTCAAATCAGACTTAGTAATTGTTTCAGAAACATCGACGAGGGGAAGTGGAGGTGATTCCTCAGGGGAGAAATCCTCATCCAGGTCACTAGGGTAACCAATCTCTTCAACATCAATACAATCGTCAGTAATATCAGCCTCACCCTCAGTGACGGGCACAGTCCTAGGCATGACCTTAGACTCATCAGGGGAGTCTACAACTAAATCAGGCAACTCAGGGGGAGACTCAAAATGGTCTACAGGCGTAATCAGGGTAGGACGCATAATAGAGCCAAGACCAGATTCGCCACTAGACTCATATATAGTAATCGTCTGACATGAGGGAAATTTACTCCTAGGAATATGGTGCTTCTCAATTTCCAAAGCCGTGCAAAAGGTGGTGTCTAGATCGGTGTGACCCGATCGCAATAACTTTCCCTGGATGCAGGGGCTCAGCCCCCTACGAAACCTGGAAAGGGTGACCTCAGGCGATTCCTTCACATCGCTCCTAACCGTCAAATCCTTAAAGAGTTGCATATAATCTGAGACCGACTTATTCCCTTGTTTAAGGGTAGCCAAATCATCAGTTATTTGTTGTTTGGCCTGGGCGTTTGGTTTATCTTCATTCCAAAAGATCGGTATGGAACTAGCGCCGTCCGTAGGATAACTAGGGTGTTGCCTTGGGAGAAATGGTACTACTTGGCTAGACTTTAATTGGCCAATCAACGCCTTATTCTCATCCACTACCGGGCATTGGAATGGCTTTCTAGTGTTCGTAATGGAACCTAATGATTTTCCTCGGAAACATTGACGTCGTAGGCCATATTGTGATAACCGGAGAGAAAACTCGATCCAGAATTTGTGCTCATACAAAGAGAAATGCTTCTGGCCCAATTAAAATAGGTTTGTCGGAATTGTTCCCGCTTAACCACTAGGGTAATATCAATATAAAATAGATTTTCTCGCAGAATAAAATATGAAGATTATTAATTAATTTTTTTTTTGATTTTTTTGCTGAACAATAAGAAATTTAAGCCGCTATTGGCAGACCAGCAATAATTGTTTTTTGATTATTTTGACTCTAAACGTGCATACAAAGTGCGTGTAAATGTGCTAAATAAGAGGGGAGGGTGCCAATTAAGAAACTGACAAGAACCTCCCTCTGATACCAAATTGATGTAGGGTACGGTGTTTGACGCTATAATGGCAAAGGGAGTAACACGTACGCATCTCTATTTCCACTATTACGCTCACATAATAACTAAACGCAGCACACCCATGAACAACGTTATCAACTATCGCTAACGTACGGTAGCCACACCGATTAAAGATCGAACAAACGACTAGAGGCTGATGTTCTCTCAAGCTAAAAGGACCAATCTTGGATCCGACCGAGCGATGGTTGTACAAAAAGAGATCTACCGAAAGGTTCAGTTCGGAAATGATAGATCTCCCCCAACAAAACGAAAGAGAGACTCGCCAAACCTCTCGGAAAACTAAACAACTAGAAAGAACAACACATGCAATCGAAAAGATAAACCACGGATGAAAAAAAATGATTCCAAAGTAACACAAAAGGTGTTCCAGCAAATAAAAATCTAAAGAGATAAGAATCACATAAGAGGTAGAAGATCTAGTTACCCAACCAAAATAGATGATTTCGGTTCACCTTCAAGGATAGTTCTTCCACGACTCCGCCGGAGTGTCGCCGGATGGAGAGAAATTTGTCCTCTTTCGTCGCTTCACGCCGGAATGGAGGAAAACCACAAAGGGAAAAACACCTTTGATCTTGGTCAATTTTACTATGGGAAGGGGCTGATTTGGGGGCTCTTGATGGAGGTCGGTCTTTGGATAAGGGAGAGGGTGGTGGTTCGGTTTGGGGTGTGGAAGTGGGGGGTTGGCTTGAGTGGTGGCCAAATCTTGGGAGGGGAGTTGAAAGGTGCTCGGGTTTGGTGTTGGTGGAGGAGGCCGGCGGCTAGGGAGGAGGGAAGAGGAGGTTTGTGGTGGTCGGATTTGTGAAGGGGGAATGGAAAGGAAGGAGGAGCTAGAGGGGGAAACCGATAGGAGCAAAGGAGAGAAGGGGAGGATGGAAGAGGAGGGAGGCTGAGCAAGAGTATGGGGGAGGAAGTGTCACAACCCGCATTTTCTCAACGATAAAATAGTATCAGAGCAAGAGAAAACACGTGCCGTGATGCCACGTCATGCAGGGGATAACTGCACACGCTCAGGCAAAACTCTAGACCTTTGATTTTAAGGAAAATCGTTGATTAATCATGGAAGAAAACCAGTTATGTTGAATGGCCGTATCCCTCGGCACGGTGTATCAGCTCGTCCACAATTAAAAGTATATTTCTACGCAGCAGAAAATACTTTGGTTCAATTAAGTGGACACCCTAAATGAGCATAAGTGTCCCCGAGGGACGACTCATGGTAAGCACGACTCTAAAGTGAATATAATATATATGAAAGATAGTCTTTTTCCGCTAAGGAAATATAGTGTCTTTGTTTTATAAATATGTTATGCATGAGTTACATATAATAATGCTTTTAGGGTTTAAGATATCTAACATGCAACCTAGCAAAAAGCCTTCCCAGAAGCAAGTAAACAACCACAAATATGCAAAAATAGCAGTTTAAGTTCATACTCAGCATCGCAAGAAGCCACCAGTGTGCGTCAACTGTAACATCCCATGTTACTTTTAGGCCCCTTCCACTTAGATTGGGTTAGGCATGGGATAGGTATCTAGGGTTTTAGCTAGGTTTGACCCTAGGTAGTGAGTTGTAGGCATATGGGGCCCACTATAGGACCAGGTCAAAATAGGTCAAACTAGCCTAAATAGGGACCCAAACCACACCATGACCCCACCACATTGCTCTAACCCTAAAAACAATCCAAGTGCACCCTAGGGCATGCCATTAGGTCAACATTTTGACCCAAGTTGACCAAAGTCAACCTTGGGCTTAATTTGGTCAAACCCACACTCATAAGCCAATTAGCCTAGTAGGGCACCCCCTTGACCCAACCCAAGTTGGGTGGTGCCACTAGACCCATACCACCAAATAGGGTCAGCCCACCCACCATGTTGACAAAGTCAACTCCCCAAGTCAACAAGTCAACAATTTGACCTAAAAGAGTGAAATGAGGACCAAGCCATCCTCCATTGGACCAAGCCCACCAAAATTGGCCCATGGACAGCCCAAGTAAACAAGACCAGTCCTACCCCTCTAAATCAGGAGAGAGAATACATGCAAGGGGGTAGAATTGGGATTTTGAGAGAAGGAGGAGAGAGAAATGGAGAAGAAGGGAATGGTGGCCACATGGCCACCTCTTCAGCTGGATTTATCTGCCCAAAACCAGATGGCCGACCTCCTCTCTCCATTTCTAGCAGAAAGCAAGGGCTGTGTGCCACTTGGCAGTAGGGGCGGAGCAACCAAAGCTCAACCAAACTCACATAGGTAATATCTCCCCATATACTCCACCTCAGTCCAAACAGACCTCACCAACAGCTTCAGGAGGTAGAAGCGAGTGGAAATCGAGTGTTGGATCATGGAGAATGGTGGAGAATCGAGCTTTCGGGGTGGATCTCACCGGCGCACCACCACCATGGCAAACCGCCGCCTGACTCGCAGCCAAGCCCCAATTCAGGTTCGTTTCACCTCACCTCTACCTGTACTAGATTTCTAGATCCATTTAGGGAGATATCGCGCTCAATCGAGCCCGATGCCATGAGAGGAAAGTGAAGAATTCTGGGCTTTTTCTTCTTGCTCGGGTTCGCCGGAAGAGCCAACTCCGGCAGCCCCACCGCCGGGAAACGCTAGCCCCCACCTTAACGAAGGTGGTGGCGATATCCGCCGGCGGTGGTGGTGGCTCAGCTGGCCGGAAACCGCCAGCCAACATTACCCAGGAAAACTCAATCACAGCCGTTAATCCATTGGAGAAGATGAACGGATCCCGTTGGTTATGCTTTAAGATTCGTGCAAATCTATTAAAATGATTTAATTTAAATGTGATGCATAGTGTAAATTTCTATCACATAATTACAGTCACCGTGCATGTTGTTTTTAGACCTCTTGGGGGCATTTCCAGAAATTAGTCCCTCAATTCAAAATGTAGCTGCCTGACGTACCTTTAATATTCCACCTTAAAGTTGTGATTTGGTGTAGTGTGGAGTCCTGTAGGGCATTTCTCCTAGTACTGGTCCTAGAGTAGTGCAGAAATTCATTTGGATGCCTAGGTCAAACTAGTTATCACCATGGCCCCACATTTTCGGTACATGCATGATTAGGGCATACTTAGCCCCTACCAAAATTTAGGAATTTGTGGAACAACTTTTCCTATAGTTTTTGTCAAAATATCAAAATATAAATAAGTGAAATATATGGAGCTATACACCTCCCCATGGCCCTAAATCTTGGTGGTAGGTCAATGGGGACATCCTTGGTGCATGATAAAAATTTCAGTACCTTTGGTTGACTGCATGTTGGAGAATCCACTTGCATGTGTTAGTTCATATTTTGCCTTGGTGTGCAAATAGCAAAATTTCAAATATGGTGTATTCAGCCCAATGGTTGCATGAAAAGATCTTGGAATTGTTTACAATGGTTCATTATGGTAAATTGCATCCCTCAAATTAATAATGGGAGTTTTGAAATCAAAAATCCCATTTATTGGAATTTATTTTAAATACAGCTATTTTGGAAATAAAATTGGAAAATAGGTTTTCCTCAAGCATAAATCCTAGAACTTTGCCAAGGAATATATAAGGTTACATTTCACTTAGGAAAAATATGATCCCTCTGTTTTGAAGAGCTTTTCGAATAGATATCTCAAATTGCCCATTTTACCCTTATTTCATTTAATTCTTGAAATGATGGATATGCACCTCAGAAAACTTTGGAATTTATTCTACTGCTATAAAAGTGTATTATTAGTTTTGTATAAATTTTTCAGAATTAATGGATATACTGTTAGTTGTTAAATTAATACAATGGCATTTTGGTAAATATGTTATAATGAAAGTTTATAGGCCATTACACAATAACAATTGATAAGACTCTGCCAATAGTCATAAATTACTGTTTTAAATGTTCTATAATTTTCCTAGAATTTTAGATTACATATTGCCTATACTTCATTTGGAAAATGGAATTTATGAGAATTTGGTATTAAATAGGAATTTGGAATAAATAAATAAAGGAAAATTGTGAAACTCTGTAGACAGAAATATTTTATCATTATACAACTCAGGAAAAATTACCTAGGTCAGTGGAGGTTAAATCATACTACTTCATGTGTAAAGTGACCTAGCAATCTATTTAAACGATTTAATTAAAGGATTATTTAGCCAAGGAAAATTACGAGAATTTATAGGTTAGCTCCCTTAGCCCACACCATCCTAGGATAAATATTAAGGGGCAAAATGCCTTAAGGATTGGAAGATTCCATTTTTAGGGTAATAATAGGACATGGTCTGCATATAACATAAATAGGTCTTGCCTTAGGAGTTACCAGGGGATTGATTATCGGAAGAAATAAGAGAGTGCAACATGAATGATCCCTGGTGGGTAGTATGGTCTTAGTGATGGGTCAAAAGTGCAAGTCTTTAGGAAGCAACTAGAGTGGGGGTCGACGGAAGACCGTCGGTTTCCCGGTAACACCTTAAGTCACTAGGGTTGTACTAGAGCAATAAAGAGAGCTGGGGTGAGACATGGGTAGCCATCAACTAAAATAAATATCCGTGCGAAAGGGAACGCTGTGTGTAATCCCAACACAATTCCTAGTGCCCCTTGAGAGCCCTTCACAGGGAATACCGGGGGCAGTCCTGGGATTAACCTTAAATCTCTAAGTATAATAACCAGTAGACAAGAGTAGTCTAATAGGTTAGGGCATTGTTGTACCTTCTCACCCGTGTAGGTTTGGAGAGATTCAGGATATATGCTCACTCGTGTAGGGTTTGAGGGAATTGGTATAATGGCACAATTGTGCGTTCTCACCCGGGTTGGGTTTGAGGTTTTCAGGACGGGTTTGGTCCTGCGAGCGTAAGGCTCAGAATGAAATACTTGCATGTGCATAAATCTAGTGGCGGGGCATGCGGTACTGGCCGTTCGTCACACCGATGGTAGTATGGTGCACCAGGCGGTTGTGAGGGTTAGAGGGGCCAGTGGGTTGTTTTACACTGCGGTCTGGAGGACGATCCCCGATAACGCACATCCGGCCCAACAAGACTGACTGGTTGTCAGCAAAGTACTTACGCGAGACTCTAGAGTGCACTTTGGACATGTACAGAGGCGTATGAGAGGGGTCTAAGGCTTGGTAGTGTGCATACCAGTCTAGAAGCGGAGACGCCCGCTCTGCTGCTGCTATAGCCACAACGGTGGTACCCGAGAGTGATGCTAGCTCTCAAAAAGTGGGAACTAAAGGTCTGTGATCACAGAGTCATTGTGTGTGAGTCGCACTTGCCTGTGCATGAAATTGCATCATAACATTCATTCATATTAGGTCATACGCTTCATAGATCCTTATCATATAAATTAGTATGGGCTCTTTTATATGATAAGTTAAATTTCCTGGAAATCCTAACTTATATATTTGTATGGACATTTATATAAGTTAGGGTATGTTTGTCATGATAGTATAATGGTAGTTTAGTTTATTTACTTGCTCATACTACTGTTCTTTACTTTCTTTACTGCACTGCTCTTACTTACTACTTGTACCATGCTTAGAACTGCTAGAGTAGATCATTATTACTTGTTACAATTGCTAGTTAGATTCTGTCACCTGCTTCCACTTTGCTACCCCATTATTGTCCTCCGCTTCGTCCTCCCGCTCGGTGCCTAGGAGCTGCAGGGCGAGGTGCGGAGGAAACGACTTAGTCTTTTTGACTAATGGTCGGTGACCAAACTATTTTTAGGAGCCCGTGGAGATGGAGCACCAGCACGTCGAGGAGGCAGGACTTGAGGAGCAGATACCGTTTCAGCAGGCTACTACCACTACTGTGCATCCTTAGGTGGGACGAGATCTGATACACTAGTATAGCTTCCGCTGTTATTTATTTTAAGAGAGAGTGAATTTGATGTACCGTGCATAAGCCCTTATTACTCTTTCTTTCTTTTGTACTCTTCTGTGGACTATATTGTGTACCTTTCATTTCATATATATGATTGCACCTATGTGACTTGTGGACTAGTGGAATTATATACTGCTTATTTTCTTCTTCTCATATTGGCCTATGTTTATGATCGTAATAGCCGACAGAATCGGCGTGTTGCGGTGTCGACTAACCCGTGCGTTAGTGCCACCATAAGACGGCAGTTCTGGGCATAAGGCTCGGTATACCTCCTTGGTAAGGGGGAGGTTGGAGTCTTACAAACTGGTATCACTTGACCAACGATCATATGAGAAAGAAGTCCACAACACCGGATCACCCCCGCCCGAGCATTAGTTTGCGCACAAACTATGCAGCAGAAGCCGTAGTGAACCATGTGTAAAAGTCATATAAAATGGTCCACAAAGTATAATGAGTTAGGCCAGTTTTGTTCTAACCTTACATTTATGCAACCTCCACAGGTCGCCGCGCCGCAAAATGTGGCTCCTCCACCTCCAGCTGCCACTCCATTCCTACATATGGAGATGGGGCAGACCTTGACGGCGATTCTGGATGCCTTCAGATCCCAGCAAGTCCCGGCCCCACAGCCAAATCCAGGGTCGAGCTGGTTGAGTGCATTCAAGAGCCTGTCCCCACCAGTGTACCGTGGGACAGAGGATGCGGTAAAGACGGAGGAATGGCTGGAGGCCATACACGAGATCTTAGCAGGCATCAGCTGCCCGGTCGGTCAGGCAGTACCTCTAGCCACCTCTGCACTAGAGGCTCATGCGAAGAGATGGTGGAAATCAGTGCGGGAGTCTACATATGCGGACTTTGAGCTGTCAGAGATATCATGGGAGGAGTTTGGAGATGTATTTCTGGAGCACTTTGTCTCTGCTACGGACAGAGATGCCTTGGAGGAGAGGTTTTTGAACCTCAGGCAGGGGACTAGATCAGTGATCGAGTATCAGCGAGAGTTCTCTCATTTGGCTAGGTTCACAGGGATTCAGGATACAGATGATAGGAGGTATGCCAAGAGGTTCTACCGGGGGCTCAGGGACGATTTGAGGCAGGCCTTGCTGTTCATTTCTCATGGCACATCTAGGCAGATCATCGAGATGGCAAAGAAGCTGGAGGCTGACCAGCTGATGGTGCGAGCCGGAGGGAAGAGACCGTTTGAGGGGTCCACATCTGTAGAGGGCAGCAGGGGCTCTCAGAGAGGCAGGACTATCGGATACAAGAAGGGTGGGGGACGTCGTCGTCCCAACTTCAGGCAGGAGCAGGGGCCTCCTCCAGCATTGGCTCCCCCACCTCTACAGGTGCATGATCCGAGGAGACAGGATGACCGTGGCCGCCGACAGGTAGTTTGTTACGGATGCCGCCAGCCCGGGCACATTAGGTTGGAGTGCCCGCATCGATTCCATCCTCCTCCTCCACCTCCAGTGGCCCTAGTACAACAGGGCCGAGGCCGAGGACGAGGCCGAGTCTGGGGATATCACGGCAGGAGACACGAGCAGGAGTAGATATACGCCTTGGACCTCACAGAGCAGAGGAACCCCAAGGAGGTTATCACAGGTACTTAAAGTTAATTATTAAATTTCCTGAATTTTCAATTATATAGTACCTGGAACTATAAGATACCGATTAATTTTAATGTAAACAAAACCTCAGGCATAGTTATGATCAGCGGCAAGCCCGCTCATACTCTCTTCGACACGGGTGCTTCACACTCGTTCGTATCCGAGGCCTTCATAGACGGACTCGAAGGCGTGGAGAGATTTCCTGGGATAGAGATGAGGGTGCGTCTACCCGATGGGTCAGAGCTACGGACCACTACACATTATGATATGGAGGCCGAGATTGGCGGCAAGGCATTTGAGGCGCCGGCAACTATTCTGAAGCTGCAGGACTTTGACATGATTGTTGGCATGACATGGTTACATCGGAACCATGCTCAGATCGATTGTCCATCAAGAAGGATCACGCTAAGGCATGGCGACTCTCATGTTATCATCGAAGGTATTCAGCCCATCTGCCATACATTGTTATGTTCTGTACAGGCTGTGAAGGCCCACGAGCAGGGAGAAGAAGTTTACCTTATCTGCTTTGAGATGTTAGGGACAGAGACTTCTATTTTAGATGTTCTGGTGATCCGGGATTTCCCCGACATATTTCCGGAGAAATTTCCCGGGCTACCACCAGCCAGAGTCGTGGATTTCGGGATCCAGCTAGTGCCAGGAGCGATGCCGGTGTCCCTGGCACCTTACAGGATGGCTCCTCGGGAGTTAGCAGAGTTCAAGACTCAACTTCTGGAGCTAGTTGAATCAGGATTTGTGCGGCCTAGTTCATCGCCATGGGGAGCGCCAGTTCTATTTGTGAAGAAGAAAGGCGGATCGTTACGGTTATGTATAGATTACCGGGAGCTGAACCGGTTAACGGTCCGTAATACCTACCCACTACCTCGGATTGATGAGCTATTTGACCAGTTACAGGGAGCCTTCTAGTTCTCTAAGCTAGATTTGCGATCTGGTTACTACCAGCTCCGCATCAGGGAAGAGGATATACCGAAGACGGCGTTCAGCTCACGCTACGGATTATACGAGTTCACGGTGATGCCTTTTGGGCTTACGAATGCCCCTGCCGCATTCATGAGTCTAATGAACCGTGTATTCGAGCCCTTCTTAGACCGCTTCGTGATTGTATTCAACGATGACATTCTGATATATTCACGGACTCAGGAGGAGCATACAGAGCATCTGGCGCAGGTCTTGCAGAGGCTGAGAGAGTCCCAGTTATACGCAAAGTTTTCGAAGTGCCAGTTCTGGCTGCAGGAGGTGGCTTTCTTGGGACACACGATCAGTGGGGCTGGATTAGCAGTGGACCCAGCCAAGATAGAGGCAGTAAAGGATTGGCCACGGCCAAAGACAGCATCTGATATTCGCAGCTTCCTGGGTTTGGCAGGGTACTATCGGAAGTTTGTGGAGGGGTTCTCGAGGATAGCCCTCCCCCTCATGACTTTGACGAGGAAGGATACTGAGTTCACCTGGACAGAGCAGTGTGAGGCGGCATTTCAGGAGCTAAAGGACTGACTCATCTCATCCCCTATTCTTGCGCTTCCATCCGGGAGTGAAGGATTTCAGATTTACACAGATGCCTCTTACCAGGGGATGGGTGCTGTCCTGATGCAACATGGACATGTTATTGCTTATGATTCGAGACAGTTGAAGAAGCATGAGCATAACTATCCGGTACATGACCTAGAGCTCGGGGCTGTGGTATTCGCCCTAAAGATATGGAGGCATTACCTATACAGGATTCATTGTGATATTTATTCAGATCACAAGAATCTTAAATATGTCGATACGCAGAAGGATTTAAACCTACAACAGAGGAGATGGCTGGAATTCCTCTTCGATTATGATTATAAGATCCACTACCATCCAAGGAAAGCAAACACGGAAGCAGATCATTTGAGTAGGATGCCCGACACTTCTGGACCAGAGCCACGATTGATGTCTTTAGAGCTGCTACAGATGATGGAGGACATGCACATTACTATGGTATCTGAGGCCGAACCAGTGGTATATCGTGAATATTTGAGCTCAATGATCAGTAGTGATGACATCCGAGAGTGCATCCGAACACATCAGAGGCAGGATGCTGCATTATAGCCAATTTTCAGTGCCCTAGAAAGGGGCAAGGTTGAGGACTACACGATACAGGATGATCTTCTTCGATTCCGTGGACGCATTTACATACCCGGAGGAGGCAGTATCCGGGAGGACATACTCAGAGAGGCTCATTGCTCCAGATTTTCAGTGCATCCCGGCATCACCAAGATATGGGCAGATTTGCGGAGGTCGATGTATTGGCCAGGGATGAAGAGGGAGATCACTCATTTTGTGACATTCTGTGAGACATGTCAGCGCGTGAAGGCGGAATGTAAGAGCCCAGGAGGTTTGCTACAGTCACTACCAGTACTAGAGTGGAAGTTTGAGGACATTGCTATGGATTTTGTACATGGATTGCCTCGCTCCCACTCTGGGCATGATTCTATATGGGTTATAGTGGATAGACTGACCACGGTAGCGTGGTTTATTCCAGTTCGGAAGGATGCCCCAGTTGCAGTTCTGGTGAGATTATTTGTGGAGCAGTTCGTCAGATATCATGGCATTCCCAGGACGATTGTTTCATACCGTGATGGTCGGTTCACTTCGAGCGAGTGGAGGGCCGTGCATGCTTACTTGGGATCTCGGCTTACTTTTAGTACAGCCTTCCACCCGCAGACCGACGAACAGACCGAGCGGACCATCCGGACCTTGGAGGACCTACTCAGACTATATATATTGGATACGGGGAAGCCTTGGGAGAGGCTGCTGCCACTGATTGAGTTCTCGTACAATAACAGCCACCAGGCTAGCATCCGGATGGCTCCATATGAGGCACTTTATGGGAGGAAGTGTCGGACACCGCTATCATGGGTTCAGGATGTGGACACCAGGGCTCTTGGATCAGATTATATAGAGGATACTGAGGTTCAGATTTGTTTGACCAGGGATCGGCTACTAGAGGCCCAGAGCAGGCAGGCAAAGTATTATGATGCTCGGCACCGGAAGGCGGAGTTCCAGGTTGGAGACAGAGTTTTCTTGAAGATACGTCTGTTGGGTATTGTATCCATAATTACCTAGATTTGAGGAAGCCACCTGTCAAGCTAAGATGAATTCACAATGTATTTGATGAAATATCTTAAGTTGTACTTGCAGCTCCTCCACGCTAAGTGCACACCAATGTCAGGGTGCAGTAGGTCAATATACACGGGTCTGCAAGACGTAATCCCTCGTTGAGCAGATCAGTGTGTTGGCCTACGTGTACTCTCTCTATTGGAGTGCACTTACTTTCAAGTACAGGGCCGTTCATATGCAAGAGAAGACAAGGAGCATGGATGGATCAAGGAGCAGCTCCTAGGTGGAAGACAAAATTCGTCCAAGGAAAATTCGACGAGAATCACCAAGTGATTCTCGCCGAATCGACGAGAATCATTAGTGATTCTCGCCGACTCCTTCTGGCTACCTCAAAACGGTGCCAAGTAAGATTCGGCGAGAATCACTAGTGATTCTCGCCGAACCAGTGGTTAAGCAGCCCATGAATACCAAGTGAAAATCGTTGAGAATCAATAAGTGATTCGGCGAGAATCACTAACGATTCTCGACGAATCGTCGAGAATCACTTGGTGATTCTCGCCGATTCGTCGAGAATCGCCTGCGATTCTCGCCGATTTTCACTTAGCGTTTTCTCGGGATGCTGCGGGACCGGATTCTGCCGCTGGACCAGTTTGAACCGGATTTCGGGGCTATACCTGTGGGTCCGACAACGGTCAAATTAGTAGTATCTACAGTGTATAAATACATGGGTATTTTGAACAGTAAATCACAGAGAAAGAAACCGAGTCGCGACGTAACCCTAAACTCGCGATTCCTCTCCGCCGCCGCCGCCGCGCTCGGGCAAGTTGGTCGCCGTCAACAATCGAGATTCCTTGATGATCTCCGGCGACAGAAGCTTAGCATAGCTGGAGTCTCACGTGTCTATCCAGAAATCTCTTGTCTCTCGATTTGTTGACCGGGAAGAACTCCCCCGTCCGAATCGATCGAGACGACCGATCCTAGAGTGACCGTTGGTAGACCTAGTTTGCTTCGCAACGAAGTTTGGATCTCCAAGTTCAGCAGCCACTCATCCTCGTAGCCGCCGATCCCGAAGATAGCCGCCGCTCGTGTTGCCGCCGCCGGTTCCGGGGAGATCCTCTCCAAGAGAGACCAAGGTTGTAGACTTTTCGTTGACTTCACGAACACGTCATCGAACGAAGAGGAATACCGTTGTCTCCAAACGAAGTTTGTATCTCGTGTACATTCTATATTTACTTTTGTTGTAAAGGAACGTTTGTTCCGTGTTGTAAGGGTTGGGTGCAACCCGTTTTGTGGGAGTGTTGACTCTCACGTGTGGAAGGGCTCCTTCCGTTAGTGCAGGGATTGGATTTCAATCCCGTTGGAGAAGTGACCGAGTCGTCCTTTGTTGGGAGATAGGTCGAAGGGGGAAAGTGGATGTACCTAAGTCGGGGAACCACTATAAATTTCCTGTGTATTCTGTGTGATGTGCTTTTTATTTTTATTGTGCAGGTACTTTCGTAAATTCCGCAAAAGCGCTACACGTCACCTATTCCCCCCCCCCCCATAGGTGCACATAGTTGACACTAGGTGGACTTTCAAGTGGTATCAAAGCGAGGTTACTCATCAAAAAGGTTAACACCTTGAGTAGAATCCTGCCACCAGTGTCAGAAGCATGGAGCTAGATTATGAGATACCGCCACTCAAACTCCCTGCCTGCACAAAGGATTATTATCCCATCTGGAGAATGAGAGTGTCATTTCATCTTGATGCTATCGATCCTCGAACATCATTCATCCTGGAAGAGGGTCCGTTTATTCCCATGAAGACCTCCGACTCTGGGATCCAAGTGCCCATGGGCATTGCTGAGATGTCAGAGACGGAACTGTCACTATTTCACTTGGACGAGAGGATTCGTCAAATTATCATGGATATCTGGTCTGGAGCCTCTCGCTCTAGATTGGAAAAGTGTAGAATGGCTAAATCTCTGTGGATGATGATCTCAGAGCTGATGGGGGGGTCAGAGAAAGCTGGAATATGCTGTCAATCAGAGGATGAAGCGTATGTGGGGGTCCTCACTTCTGAAGATGAAGGCAAGGATCCCTCGGATTGCATCAGAGCTCCAGTGTCCATGTCAGAGACTGAAGAGGACAGTGAGGAAAGCAGCTCTGATGTGGATGAAACAATGTTCACTAGATCCAATGACAATAATACAGAAGAGCAGGTAACTTCTTCATCCTGCCCCGTATCTCTTGAAATTTCTGAAGACAGGAACTGCCCTCCTTCAGAAAATGCTGATTCCCTGAAGAGAGCCCTTTAGTCAAGCAACCTACTTGCTGAGGAGCAAGCTCAAGAGATTGCTCGACTGAAGATCGTGTTGGTTCTCCAATTGGCGTCCAACAAGGCCAAGGACTCTAAGATCTCAGCTCTAGAGAGTAGTCTAGAGAATGAGAAAAGAATAGTATCAAACTTCTCCAAGGTTGATGCCATTAAGAGAAAGCAAGAAAATGGGTGGATCTCCCGGATTATCAATTCGTGGAGAAATGGGGAAACGGTATTCCGACCCCCCATTCCAAGAAGGAAGGCAACTCATCATGCCTTCAGGTATGACCACAGGAATAGTCGTGGTCACTGCAAGGGTGATCTGTCCCCATGTGGAGACACCCGGAGTGCAAGGGCCGGCATGGCCACCCACGAGAGAATACCTAAGGCTCATTCTGAGCCCTTTGTATTCACTGCCACTGCCTCAACACAGTATGGATCTGCATGTCCCATCTCATAGAAGACTTCTCACCACTCGAGGACACGGGATAGAGAGGATAGAAGTCATGATGTCAGGCTCCATGGGGCCTCAGTAAGGGAGATGCCTGAAAGAATGGCACCACCTTCCCGGCCTCATAACGCTCACAATATGCATTCTTTCCACCCTTCCACGTGTCACGACGGAAGAGGAATTTTTGTGACAAGATCATGCCCTATCCCGTTTAGACCTAGGACCGTGACTACATCAGTCACTAGCTCTGGTCGAAAACGTCGATACAACATTCACCCTTGTTGGTGCTGCGGCAAAGTGGGACACTTTGCCATCGATTGTTGGCACAACCCCTCTGTGCCCACGGCAAGGGCTTATCCACATTCTCGGGACAGAGGTAGTCTTCCAGACAGGTTTTCTGAAGGAAGGCAGTTGCGTGCTTATGCTAACAGGAACCTAGGACCCAATATGATTTGGGTTCCTAAGGTAAAGTAATTCTTTCTTGCAGGGTAGTCTAGGTCCCCGTGAATATGATGGGAACTAGACAGTAGGTGACTCAAAACTAAATTGGAACAAGCGTCTGCAATAACAGATGTGATGTCTGTTTGAGCATACTCACTTTGAGCCTCTAATGTGTTCTACCTGTGGGACTAAGACGATGACTCTCAAAATCCCAGGTAATTTTGATCAGTTCAAGGACTTGCGTCATACTGCATCCTCATTTAAAATATATATATATATATACTTCTATCCATGTGTATATTTATACTTATGCTTATACATGTATGTGTGCACCTCTAAGGATAAGTTAACTCGATGCATGCAAACCTTCACACATCAATAAAGGGTTAACGAAGATATGTCATCGTGAATCTCGACAACTCACAATTGACATCAAGAAGTTTTTGGAAAAGCCTCGTTCAAATCCAAATAGATTGACTTTTAAATATACATGTATTTATCATTTTTATATTGACTTGACATCAGAAAATTTCAAAAATGTTGCAAGCTTCTCAACGTGAAAATTCCTAGTCAAGAAACCTCTCAATTTCGAATTAGACAAATCCCGCCGACCCATTATATATCTCGCTGAATTAGACAAATGGTATTAGAAACCGAATTAGACAAATCTCCCCGAATACCGACGAATTAGACAAATCCCGCCGAAAGAGTTCTTCCGCCGATTCGCCTTCTTCACGAATCCCGCCTCACATCGCAGCAGATTTCTCGAAAGAGTTCTTCCGCCGATTCGCCGAAACCCGCAGACTTGCCGAAACCCGCAAGAGCTCTCCCTCCGACTCGCCGAAACTCACAGGAAGCTCATCGCTACACATCCTGCTCTAAGGACAACTGCTGGGTGTCCATCTTCTTCCCGTAAGTTCTCGTCGATTCGCAAAGTGTCCCTGTGACCGCAAGGTTCTCGCAAGGTCCATCGTCAAATCGAGAAGGTTCTCGCAAGGTTCTAGCAAGGCCGAACCCCACAGGAAACTCTTCCATCCACCGAAGGTCTTCCCGAAGCTCATCAACTCACTTCCGTATAAGCTCTTAGGTAACCTCTTCCTCACTCGTTCTTGGACGCTCTCACTAGTGGCGCTTTCTTTTTGAAAGTTCATTAACGTTTTGGGTAGGGCTTCTCTCTCTAGATCTACAATGGCTCCAAGGACAACTGCTGGGTTGGTCTCTGGCTGCGAGCTAGTTCGAACTGGGTTTTCTCACGCCTCGGACGAATTCCGCAACATCATTCTGATGCTGGAAGAGGCTGGGCTAACCTTCGCCTTGGAGCACCCTTGCAAAATCCTGGACAAAGAGTGCTGGAGTTCTTCGCCACCGTAAGACTCCGACAAGGCGACTCACTCATCAAAAGCAAGTGGCTGGGGCAAAATCAAGATGTCTGCTAGCAAGCTGACCCGCTATCTGCAGCTTTCTATCTCGGAGCAGGAGGACTATCTGGAGGACGAGGACAAAACCAGAACTCTCTTATTCTGCGGTCTTCCACGAGGAACTCGATCAATAAAGAGAAAGGAGATGAATGAAGAAGGGAAGCTCCTGTCTGACATTATTGGAAAGGTGCTCATCTGCAAGCCGGGCTCGCATGACCATATCTCAGGAGATATGTTCAAGATCCTCATAGCTGTTGTCTGCCGCAAGAGGTTCAACTGGGGGGAGTTGCTGTTCGAGAAGATCAAGGACACCCTGGGTACTCCTAGTTTCGGCAGCATCATAAGCCTATATCTAAACCAGCTAAATGGAGACAAGTTCGACATGAGCAAAGGTGTCCCTCTCCACTACTTGAAGAAGATGGATGCAAGTGTGTTTGATCGATGGGAGAGGCGTATCGGGCAGGCTGCAGTGGAAGAGCAACAGGGAGTATCTCCAGCAGTCATCCCCGGTGAAGTTCCTGATACCTTGACTGCAGGAATCGCGGGGGAGACTCTACCCCCTCATACGGATGTAGTATCTGAAATCGCCCAGGTGGCCAGGGATGCTGTGGCCGAAACTCAAGAAGAAAGTGACACTGTGCTGGAGACTGCTGACCGAGAATTGGAAGAGGCTGCTGATATAGATGAATTCTTGGATGAGGACGGAGAGGAAGATGAGAATGAGGGCCATGAAGTATTTGAGACTCCGGATCCTGTTGAACCTCCATCTAACAAGTCTGCACCAGTGGAGGGGGAGTTAGATAAATCTACAGAGGCCGCCAACATTCCTCCTTTAGAGACTGTGATTGTATCCAGCTCAACAGATGCGTCTGCTGAAATGCAAGGCCCACAAGTTCCTCCGGCTATTCCGTTACGAGATGAGCTCGCCACTCACACTGTCAACATCATTCAGGGCATTGTGAATGAGCTTAAAGCCTCTTTCGATGAAGCTCAGAACAAACTGCTGCACAGGATTAAGACATCTGAGAAGCTCATGCTCAAAAATATGGTGGAGATCAACCATAAACTGGACGTAATGGAGAAGAAATTTGAAGAAAAGTATACCGAGGCCGGCCAAGCTATCACACTACTCATGGCCGGCTTGAAAAAGAATACTGATACTCTGGCTGTCGTAAATCAGAATGCACATGTTGTAGCCAACAACATTCAGAAGTTTGATGGTAATATGGTCACTCTAAACGCCAATCAGCAGGCCCTGATCAATGAATTCTCCAAGACCACGAAACATATTGATGACTCCCTGCACTCATATGCAAACTGCATCGCTGTCGAAGACAAAAATGGGGAGAAAGAGTATATAGCTAAGTTGGCCGAGCTTCAAGAAAGCATGAGCACACACTTCGCACAATCAAGCAAATATGTCTATGAGAGCTGCTGGTGGATGCTCCAACAGGCGCTAGGTACGTTAGGTGTCGTCCTGCCTGACAATCCTGCTGGTATTCATGTTCCTGAAACATCTACGGCCGCTGAGGAAGTTTGTGCTGCTGAGGATTTAAGTACAAGTGCTGCAGATGTTCCCACAAATGACGCTGATGCTAGGGCTCTCTCCAAAGCTAAACTGAGGAGCATGTTTGACCAAGAGGCCTTAGCAAATGCCAGGGGAAAGAGAAAAGCTCAGGAAGGGACCTCCAAGGAGACTCTAGCTGAGAAGCGAATCAGAATGAGTGAGGAGGATGTACGAAACAAAAGGTGGAGTCCAGTTTCAAGGAACATCATCTTAGACACCTTCTGGATGCAAGAAAAAGGAGAGATCAATCGAAACGAAGTATATAGCCAGTATGAGTGGTAAACGCACAAAACATTTGAAGCGAAACGCAACATCTTTTTCAGAAACAATAAGGATGCAGATAAAGTTCCTCCTCCTAGGTATTACCCGAAGCCCAAAGAATACATGGAGAGGCAAAACAAGAAGTACTTGGCTCAAAATCTTAAGGGTTACTTAGCCAAGGAAAAATAGTCAATAACTTATAGCTTGTCACTTTGTCTTAAGAACACTTAATGATTATTGTTATCATATGAACAATTCTGAGATTATATGTGTATATATATTGGTATATATATTTGAATTTGTGAATGACTCAAGTCCTGATCTGATTGTATATATTCTCTTATGCTGCATGTTTAATTTCTGAATGCTATGTTTATTATTTGATAAGTGTTATTCATCTTAGCTAGTAGGGTTTTGGCTTCGTCAAATAGAGGGAGATTGTTGGGTATTGTATCCACAATTACCTAGATTTGAGGAAGCCACCTGTCAAGCTAAGATGAATTCACAATGTATTTGATGAAACATCTTAAGTTGTACTTGCAGCTCCTCCACGCTAAGTGCACACCAATGTCAGGGTGCAGTAGGTCATATACACGGGTCTGCAAGACGTAATCCCCCGTTGAGCAGATCAGTGTGTTGGCCTACGTGTACTCTCTCTATTGGAGTGCACTTACTTTCAAGTACAGGGTCGTTCATATGCAAGAGAAGACAAGGAGCATGGATGGATCAAGGAGCAACTCCTGGGTGGAAGACGAAAATTCGTCCAAGGAAAATTCGACGAGAATCACCAAGTGATTCTCGCCGATTCGGCGAGAATCACTAGTGATTATCGCCGAATAGACGAGAATCATTAGTGATTCTCGTTGACTCCTTCTGGCTACCTCAAAACGGTGCCAAGTAAGATTCGGCGAGAATCACTAGTGATTCTCGCCGAACCAGTGGTTAAGCAGCCCATGAATACCAAGTGAAAATCGTTGAGAATCAATAAGTGATTCGGCGAGAATCACTAACGATTCTCGACGAATCGTCGAGAATCACTTGGTGATTCTCGCCGATTCGTCGAGAATCGCCTGCGATTCTCGCCGATTTTCACTTAGCGTTTTCTCGGGATGCTGCTGGACCGGATTCTGCCGCTGGACCAGTTTGAACCGGATTTCGGGGTTATACCTGTGGGTCCCACAACGGTCAAATTAGTAGTATCTACAGTGTATAAATACATGGGTATTTTGAACAGTAAATCACAGAGAAAGAAACCGAGCTGCGACGTAACCCTAAACTCGCGATTCCTCTCCGCCGCCGCCGCCGCGCTCGGGCAAGTTGGTCGCCGTCAACAATCGAGATTCCTTGATGATCTCCGGCGACAGAAGCTTAGCATAGCTGGAGTCTCACGTGTCTATCCAGAGATCTCTTATCTCTCGATTTGTTGACCGGGAAGAACTCCCCCGTCCGAATCGATCGAGACGACCGATCCTAGAGTGACCGTTGGTAGACCTAGTTTGCTTCACAATGAAGTTTGGATCTCCAAGTTCAGCAGCCACTCATCCTCGTAGCCGCCGATCCCGAAGCTAGCCGCCGCTCGTGTTGCCGCCGCCTGTTCCGGGGAGATCCTCTCCAAGAGAGACCAAGGTTGTAGACTTTTCGTTGACTTCACGAACACGTCGTCGAACGAAGAGGAACACCGTTGTCTCTAAACGAAGTTTGTATCTTGTGTACATTCTATATTTACTTTTGTTGTAAAGGAACGTTTGTTCCGTGTTGTAAGGGTTGGGTGCAACCCGTTTTGTGGGAGTGTTGACTCTCACGTGTGGAAGGGCTCCTTCCATTAGTGCAGGGATTGGATTTCAATCCCGTTGGAGAAGTGACCGAGTCGTCCCTTGTTGGGAGATAGGTCGAAGGGGGGACGTGGATGTACCCTAGTCGGGGAACCACTATAAATTTCCTGTGTATTCTGTGTGCTGTGCTTTTTATTTTTATTGTGCAGGTACTTTCGTAAATTCCGCAAAAGCGCTACACGTCACCTATTCCCCCCCCATAGGTGCACATAGTTGACACTAGGTGGACTTTCAACGTCCAGTACACGGTGTCTCTCGGGTGCGGAGGCACAAGAAGCTCAGTCCACGATACATGGGGCCATACTTGATCCTGGAGCGGATCGGCCCCTTAGCTTACAGGCTGCAGCTGCCACCGGAGTTGGGTGCATTACATGACGTCTTCCATGTCTCTTCCTTGCGAAGAGCTCTCCTTCGGCCGGAGCAGCCCATTACTACTACAGCCGGACCGATAGAGCCTGACAGATCAGTTAGATTGGAGCCGATCCGGATTGACGATACAACCATCCGAGTGTTGCGGAAGAAGAAGGTTCCTCTTGTGAAGGTGTTGTGGTCCAACCATGGACGGGAGGAGCACACCTGGGAGCCGAGGGATCTAATGCTGGAGCGACATCCGGAGCTGTTCACCTCAGGTATATTTTAGTTTACACGTTAAAAATTTATTATAAATCTTGCAAATAAACCCCGTAAACCGAACTTAAATTTCGAGGGCGAAATTATTTTTCTTGGTTGTTGGAATTTGTAACATCCCATGTTACTTCTAGGCCCCTTCCACTTAGATTGGGTTAGGCATGAGATAGGTGTCTAGGGTTTTAGTTAGGTTTGACCCTAGGTAGTAAGTTGTAGCCATATGGGGCCCACTATAGGACCAGGTCAAACTAGGTCAAACTAGCCTAAATAGGGACCCAAAGCACACCATGACCCCACCACATTGCTCTAACCCTAAAAACAATCCAAGTGCACCCTAGGGCACGCCATTAGGTCAACATTTTGATCCAAGTTGACCAAAGTCAACTTTGGGCTTAATTTGGTCAAACCCACACTCATATGCCCAATTAGCCTAAGTAGGGCACCCCCTTGACCCAACCCAAGTTGGGTGGTGCCACTAGACCCATTACCACCAAATAGGGTCAGCCCACCCACCATGTTGACAAAGTCAACTCCCCAAGTCAACAAGTCAACAATTTGACCTAAAAGAGTGAAATGAGGACCAAGCCATCCTTCATTGGACCAAGCCCACCAAAATTGGCCCATCTCCAGCCCAAGTGAACAAGACCAGTCCTACCCCTCTAAATCAGGAGAGAGAATACATGCAAGGGGGTAGAATTGGGATTTTGAGAGAAGGAGGCGAGAGAAATGGAGAAGAAGGGAATGGTGGCCACATGGCCACCTCTTCAGCTGGATTTATCTGCCCAAAACCAGATGGCCGACCTCCTCTCTCCATTTCCAGCAGAAAGCAAGGGTTGTGTGCCACTTGGCAGCAGGGGCGGAGCAACCAAAGCTCAACCGAACTCACATAGGTAATATCTCCCCATATACTCCACCTAAGTCCAAATAGACCTCACCAATAGTTTCAGGAGGTAGAAGGGAGTGGAAATCGAGTGTTGGATCATGAATAATGGTGGAGAATTGAGCTTTCGGGGTGGAGCTCGCCGGCTCACCACGACCATGGCAAACCGCCGCCTGACTCGCAGCCAAGCCCCAATTCAGGTTCGTTTCACCTCACCTCTACCTGTACTAGATTTCTAGATCAATTTAGGGAGATATCGTGCTCAATCGAGCCCGATGCCATGAGAGGAAAGTGAAGAATTTCGGGCTTTTTCTTCTTGCTCGGGTTCGCCGGAAGAGCCAACTCCGGCGGCCCCACCGCCGGGAAACGCTAGCCCCCACCTTAACGAAGGTGGTGGCGATATCCGCCGGCGGTGGTGGTGGCTCAGCTGGCCGGAAACCGCCAGCCAACATCACCCAGGAAAACTCAATCGCAGCCGTTAATCCATTGGAGAAGATGAACAGATCCCGTCTGTTACGCTTTAAGATTCGTGCAAATCTATTAAAATGATTTAATTTAAATGTGATGCATAGTGTAAATTTCTGTCACATAATTACAGTCACCTTGCATGTTGTTTTTAGGCCTCTTAGGGGCATTTCCAGAAATTAGTCCCTCAATGAAACATGTAGCTGACTGACTTACCTTTAATATGCAACCTTAAAGTTGTGATTTGGTGTAGTGTACAGTCCTGTAGGGCATTTCTCCTAGGACTGGTCATAGAGTAGGGCAGAATTTCATTTGGATGCCTAGGTCAAACCACTAATGACCATGACTCCAACCTTTGGGTACATGCATGATTAGGGCATACGTAGGCCCTACCAAAAGTTAGGAATTTTTGGAACACCTTTTCCTATAGGTTTTGTAAAAATATCAAAATATAAATAAGTGAAATATATGGAGCTATACACCTCCACATGGCCCTAAATCTTGGTGGTAGGTCAATGGGGACATCCTTGGTACATGATAAAAATTTCAGCACCTTTGGTTCAATGCATGTTGGAGAATCCACTTGCATGTGTTAGTTCATATTTTGCCTTGGTGTGCAAATAACAAAATTTCAAATATGGTGTATTCAGCCCAATGGTTGCATGAAAAGATTTTGGAATTGTTTACAGTGGTTCATTATGGTAAATTTCATCCCTAAAATTAATAATGAGATTTTTGGAATCAAAAATCCCATTTATTGGAATTTATTTTAAATACAGCTATTTTGGAAATAAAATTGGAAAATAGGTTTTCCTCATGCATAAATCCTAGAACTTTGCCAACGAATATATAAGTTTACATTTGACTTAGGAAAAATATGATCCCTCTGTTTTGAAGAGCTTTTGGAATAGATATCTCAAATTGCCCATTTTACCCTTATTTCATTTAATTCTTGAAATGATGGATATGCACCTCAGAAAAATTTGGAATTTATTCTACTGCTATAAAATTGTATTATTAGTTTTGTATAAATTTTTCAGAATTAATGGATAGACCGTTAGTCGTTAAATTAATACAATGGCATTTTGGTAAATATGTTATAATGAAATTTTATAGGCCATTACACAATAACAATTGATGATACTCTGCAAATAGTCATATATTGTTGTTCTAAATGTTTTGTAATTTTCCTGGAATTTTAGATTACATATTGCCTATACTTCATTTGGAAAATGGAATTTATGGGAATTTGGTATTAAATAGGAATTTGGAATAAATAGATAAAGGAAAATTGTGAAACTCTGTAGACAGCAATATTTTATCATTATACAACTCAGGAAAACTTACCTAGGTCAGTAGATGTAAAATCATACTACTTCATGTGTAAAGTGACCTAGCAATCGATTTAAAAGATTTAATTAAAGGATTATTTTGCCAAGGAAAATTACGAGAATTTATAGGTAGCTCCCTTAGCCCACACCATCCTAGGATAAATATTTAGGGGCAAAATGCCTTAAGGATTGGAAGATTCCATTTTTAGGGTAATAATAGGACATGGTCTGCATATAAGATAAATAGGTCTTGCCTTAGGGGTTACCAGGGGATTGAATATCGGAAGAAATAAGAGAGTGCAACATGAATGATCCCTGGTGGGTAGTATGGTCTTAGTGATGGGTCAAAAGTGCAAGTCTTTAGGGAGCAACTTGAGTGGGGGTCGACGGAAAACCGTTGGTTTCCCGATAACACCTTAAGTCACTAGGGTTGTACTAGGGCAATAAAGAGAGCTGGGGTGAGACATGAGTAGCCATCAACTAAAATAAATATCCTTGCGAAAGGGAACGCTGAGCATAATCCCAACACAGTTCCTAGTGCCCCTTGAGAGCCCTTCACAGGGAATACCGGGGGCAGTCCCGGGATTAACCTTAAATCTCTAA
The DNA here is from genome assembly GCA_039583875.1 of Platanthera guangdongensis. Taxonomy (NCBI): domain Eukaryota; kingdom Viridiplantae; phylum Streptophyta; class Magnoliopsida; order Asparagales; family Orchidaceae; genus Platanthera; species Platanthera guangdongensis. Next base: position 92,842,668 of record CM077157.1, on the reverse strand, counting down.
GTATAATAACCCGTAGACAAGAGTAGTCTAATAGGTTAGGGCATTGTTGTACCTTCTCACCCGTGTAGGGTTGGAGAGATTCAGGATATATGCTCACCCGTGTAGGGTTTGAGGGAATTGGTATAAATGCACAATTGTGCGTTCTCACCCGGGTTGGGTTTGAGGTTTTCAGGACGGGTTTGGTCCTGCGAGCGTAAGGCTCGGAATGAAATACTTGCATGTGCATAAATCTAGTGGCGGGGCATGCGGTACTGGCCATTCATCACACCGATGGCAGTACGGTGCACCAGGCGGTTGTGAGGGTTAGAGGGGCCAGTGGGTTGTTTTACACTGCGGTCTAGAGGACGATCCCCGATAACGCACATCCGGCCGAACAAGACTGACGGGTTGTCAGCAAAGTACGTATGCGAGACTCTAGAGTGCACCTTGGATGTGTAAAGAGGCATATGAGAGGGGTCTAAGGCTTGGCAGTGTGCATACCGGTCTAGAAGCGGAGACGCCCGCTCCGCTGCTGCCGTAGCCACAACGGTGGTACCCGAGAGTGATGCTAGCTCTCAAAAAGTGGGAACTAAAGGTCTGTGATCACAAAGTCGTTGTGTGTGAGTTGCACTTGCCTGTGCATGAAATTGCATCATAACATTCATTCATATTAGGTCATACGCTTCATAGATCCTTATCATATAAATTAGTATGGGCTCTTTTATATGATAAGTTAAATTTCCTTGAAATCCTAACTTATATATTTGTATGGACATTTATATAAGTTAGGGTACGTTTGTCATGATAGTATAGTGGTAGTTTAGTTTATTTACTTGCTCATACTACTGTTCTTTACTTTCTTTACTGCACTGCTCTTACTTACTACTTGTACCATGCTTAGAACTGCTAGAGTAGATCATTATTACTTGTTACAATTGCTAGTTAGATTCTGTCACCTGCTTCCACTTTGCTACCCCATTGTTGTCCTCCGCTTCGTCCTCCCGCTCGGTGCCTAGGAGCTGCAGGGCGAGGTGCGGAGGAAACGACTTAGTCTTTTTGACTAATGGTCGGTGACCAAACTATTTTTAGGAGCCCGTGGAGATGGAGCACCAGCACGTCGAGGAGGCAGGACTTGAGGAGTAGATACCGTTTCAGCAGGCTACTACCACTACTGTGCGTCCTCAGGTGGGACGAGATCTGATACACTAGTATAGCTTCCGCTGTTATTTATTTTGAGAGAGAGTGGATTTGATGTACCGGGCATAAGCCCTTATTACTCTTTCTTTCTTTTGTACTCTTTTGTGGACTATATTGTGTACCTTTCATTTCATATATATGATTGCACCTATGTGACTTGTGGACTAGTGGAATTATATACTGCTTATTTTCTTCTTCTCATATTGGCCTATGTTTATGATCGTAATAGCCGGCAGAATCGGCGTGTTGCGGTGTCGACTAACCCGTGCGTTAGTGCCACCGTAAGACAGCGGTTCTGGGCATAAGGATCGGTAGACCTCCTTGGTAAGGGGGAGGTTGGAGTCTTACAAACTGGTATCACTTGACCAACGATCATTTGAGAAAGAAGTCCACAACACCGGATCACCCCCGCCCGAGCATTAGTTTGCGCACAAACTATGCAGCGGAAGCCGTGGTGAACCATGTGTAAAAGTCACATAAAATGGTCCACGAAGTACAATGAGTTAGGCCAGTTTTGTTCTAACCTTACATTTATGCAACCTCCACAGGTCGCCGTGCCACAAAATGTGGCTCCTCCACCTCCAGCTGCCACTCCATTCCTACATACGGAGATGGGGCAGACCTTGACGACGATTCTAGATGCCTTCAGATCCCAGCAAGTCCCGTCCCCACAGCCAAATCCAGTGTCGAGCTGGTTGAGTGCATTCAAGAGCCTGTCACCACCAGTGTACCGTGGGACAGAGGATGCGGTAAAGACGGAGGAATGGCTGGAGGCCATACATGAGATCTTAGCAGGCATCAGCTGCCCGGTTGGTCAGGCAGTACCTCTAGCCACCTCTGCACTAGAGGCTCATGCGAAGAGATGGTGGAAATCAGTGCGGGAGTCTACATATGCGGACTTTGAGCTGTCAGAGATATCATGGGAGGAGTTTGGAGATGTATTTCTGGAGCACTTTGTCTCTGCTACGGACAGAGATGCCTTGGAGGAGAGGTTTTTGAACCTCAAGCAGGGGACTAGATCAGTGATCGAGTATCAGCGAGAGTTCTCTCATTTGGACAGGTTCGCAGGGATTCAGGATACAGATGATAGGAGGTATGCCAAGAGGTTCTACCGGGTGCTCAGGGACGATTTGAGGTAGGCCTTGCTGTTCATTTCTCATGGCACATCTAGGCAGATCATCGAGATGGCAAAGAAGCTGGAGGCTGACCAGCTGATGGTGCGAGCCGGAGGGAAGAGACCGTTTGAGGGGTCCACATCAGGAGAGGGCAGCAGGGGCTCTCAGAGAGGCAGGACTATCAGATACAAGAAGGGTGGGGGACAGCGTCGTACCAACTTCAGGCAGGAGCAGGGGCCTCCTCCAGCATTGTCTCCCCCACCTCTACAGGTGCATGATCCGAGGAGACAAGATGACTGTGGCCGCCGACAGGTAGTTTGTTACGGATGCCTCCAGCCCGGGCACATTAGGTCGGAGTGCCCGCATCGATTCCATCCTCCTCCTCCTCCACCTCCAGTGGCCCCAGTACAGTAGGGCCGAGGCCGAGGACGAGGCCGAGGCTGGGGATATCACGGCAGGAGACGCGAGCAGGAGCAGATATACGCCTTGGACCTCACAGAGTAGAGGAACCCCGAGGAGGTTATCACAGGTACTTAAAGTTAATTATTAAATTTCCTGAATTTTCAATTATATAGTACCTGGAACTATAGGATACCGATTAATTTTAACGTAAACAAAACCTCAGGAATAGTTATGATCAGCGGCAAGCCCGCTCATACTCTCTTCGACACGGGTGCTTCACACTCGTTCGTATCCGAGGCCTTCATAGACGGACTCGAAGGCATGGAGAGATTTCCTGGGATAGAGATGAGGGTGCGTCTACCCGATGGGTCAGAGCTGCGGACCACTGCACATTGTGATATGGAGGCTGAGATTGGCGGCAAGGCATTTGAGGCACCGACAACTATTCTGAAGCTGCAGGACTTTGACTTGATTTTGGGCATGACATGGTTACATCGGAACCATGCTCAGATCGATTGTCCATCAAGAAGGATCACGCTAAGGCATGGCGACTCTCATGTTATCATCGAAGGTATTCAGCCCATCTGCCATACATTGTTATCTTCTGTACAGGCTGTGAAGGCCCACGAGCAGGGAGAAGAAGTTTACCTTATCTGCTTTGAGATGTTGGGGATAGAGACTTCTATTTTAGACGTTCCGGTGATCCGGGATTTCCCCGACGTATTTCCGGAGAAATTGCCCGGGCTAGCACCAGCCAGAGTCGTGGATTTCTGGATCCAGCTAGTGCCGGGAGCGATGCCGGTGTCCCGGGCACCTTACAGGATGGCTCCCAGGGAGTTAGCAGAGTTCAGGACTCAACTTCAGGAGCTAGTTGAATCAGGATTTGTGCGGCCTAGTTCTTCGCCATGGGGAGCGCCAGTTCTATTTGTGAAGAAGAAAGGCGGATCGTTACGGTTATGCATAGATTACCGGGAGCTGAACCGGTTAACGGTCCGTAATACCTACCCACTACCTCGGATTGATGAGCTATTTGACCAGTTACAGGGAGCCTTCTGGTTCTCTAAGCTAGATTTGCGATCCGGTTACTACCAGCTCCGCATCAGGGAAGAGGATATACCGAAGACGGCGTTCAGCTCACGCTACGGATTATACGAGTTCACGGTGATGCCTTTTGGGCTCACGAATGCCCATGCCGCATTCATGAGTCTAATGAACCGTGTATTCGAGCGCTTCTTAGACCGCTTCGTAATTGTATTCAACGATGACATTCTGATATATTCACGGACTCAGGAGGAGCATGCACAGCATCTGGCGCAGGTCTTGCAGAGGCTGAGAGAGTCCCAGTTGTACGCAAAGTTTTCGAAGTACCAGTTCTGGCTGCAGGAGGTGGCTTTCTTGGGACACACGATCAGTGGGGCTGGATTAGCAGTGGACCCAGCCAAGATAGAGGCAGTAAGGGATTGGCCACGGCCAAAGAAAGCATCTGATATTCGCAGCTTCCTGGGTTTGGCAGGGTACTATCGGAAGTTTGTGGAGGGGTTCTCGAGGATAGCCCTCCCCCTCACGACTTTGACGAGGAAGGATACTGAGTTCACCTGGACAGAGCAGTGTGAGGCTGCATTTCAGGAGCTGAAGGACCGACTCATCTCATCCCCTATTCTTGCTCTTCCATCCGGGAGTGAAGGATTTCAGATTTACACAGATGCCTCTTACTAGGGGATGGGTGCTGTCCTGATGCAGCATGGACATGTTATTGCTTATGCTTCGAGATAGTTGAAGAAGCATGAGCATAACTATCCGGTACATGACCTATAGCTCGGGGCTGTGGTATTCGCCCTAAAGATTTGGAGGCATTACATATACGGGATTCATTGTGATATTTATTCAGATCACAAGAATCTTAAATATGTCGATACACAGAAGGATTTAAATCTACGACAGAGGAGATGGCTGGAATTCCTCTGCGATTATGATTATAAGATCCACTACCATCCGGGGAAAGCAAACACAGTAGCAGATGCTTTGAGTAGGAGGCCCGCCACTTCTGGACCGGAGCCACGATTGATGTCTTTAGAGCTGCTACAGATGATGGAGGACATGCACATTACTATGGTATCTGAGGTCGAACCAGTGGTATATCATGATTATTTGAGCTCAGTGATCAGTAGTGATGACATCCGAGAGCGCATCCGAACACATCAGAGGTAGGATGCTGCATTACAGCCGATTTTCAATTCCCTAGGAAGGGGCAAGGTTGAGGACTACACAATACATGATGATCTTCTTCGATTCCATGGACGCATTTACATACCCGCAGGAGGCAGTATCCGGGAGGACATACTCAGAGAGGCTCATTGCTCCAGATTTTCAGTGCATCCCGGCATCACCAAGATATGGGCAGATTTGCGGAGGTCTATGTATTGGCCAGGGATGAAGAGGGAGATCACTCATTTTGTGACATTCTGCGAGACATGTCAGTGCGTGAAGGCGGAATGTAAGAGCCCAGGAGGTTTGCTACAGTCACTGCCAGTAGCAGAGTGGAAGTTTGAGGACATTGCTATGGATTTTGTACACGGATTGCCTCGCTCCCACTCTGGGCATGATTCTATATGGGTTATAGTGGATAGACTGACCAAGGTAGCGCGGTTTATTCCAGTTCGGAAGGATGCCCTAGTTGCAGTTATGGTGAGATTATTTGTGGAGCAGTTCATCAGATATAATGGCATTCCCAGGACGATTGTTTCGGACCGTGATGGTCGGTTCACTTCGAGCGAGTGGAGGGCCGTGCATGCTTACTTGGGATCTCGGCTTACTTTTAGTACAGCCTTCCACCCGCAGACCGACGGACAGACCGAGCGGACCATCCGGACCATGGAGGACATACTCAGACTATGTATATTGGATACAGGGAAGCCTTGGGAGAGGCTGCTGCCACTGATTGAGTTCTCGTACAATAACAGCCACCAGGCTAGCATTCGGATGGCTCCATATGAGGCACTTTATGGGAGGAAGTGCCGGACACCGCTATCATGGGTTCAGGATGTGGACACCAGGGCTCTTGGATGAGATTATATAGAGGATACTGAGGTTCAGATTCATTTGATCAGGGATCGGCTACTAGAGGCCCAGAGCAGGCAGGCAAAGTATTATGATGCTCGGCACCGGAAGGTGGAGTTCCAGGTTGGAGAGAGAGTTTTCTTGAAGATACGTCCAGTACACGGTGTCTCTCGGGTGCGGAGGCACAAGAAGCTCAGTCCACGATACATGGGGCCATACTTGATCCTAGAGCGGATCGGCCCCTTAGCTTACAGGCTGCAGCTGCCACAGGAGTTGGGTGCATTACATGACGTCTTCCATGTCTCTTCCTTCGAAGAGCTCTCCTTCGACCGGAGCAGCACATTACTACTACAGCCGGACCGATAGAGCCTGACAAATCAGTTAGATTGGAGCCGATCCGGATTGACGATACAACCATCCGAGTGTTGCGGAAGAAGAAGGTTCCTGTTGGGTACATTGGTTTAAATGTACCTGATTTGAAGAAGCCTCACCCAACTCAATGATATACATCAAAATGTATTTGATGTATTTTGAGTTACCTTGTGCAGGTTAAGTATTTGCAGGACTGAAGCAAAAAGTTTCTAAGTCCATGTGTCGACACCCAGAGGGAATATGTCGACACTTAAGAAGACTTGTGTCGACACCCAGATAAGCAGTGTCGACACTTGGAGTCATTGTGTCGACACCTGGGATGCAGAGTCGACACCAGACACAAAGTGTCGACACTTGGAGCTGTGTCGACACTCAGTGAAGAAAAGTGCAGTAAAGCTGTGTCGACACTTAGCAGCAGTGTCGAAACCTAGAAGAACTGTGTCTACACCAGAAAGTGTCGACACTTGGAGCTGTGTCGACACTCAGCAAAAGTTAGCAGTGACTAAGTATAAGTGTCGACACCCAGAACAATGTGTCGACACTCAACAGAAGAGTCCACACTTGAAGTAAGTGTCGACACCCAGAACAATGTGTCGACACTCAACAGAAGAGTCAGCACTTGAAGTAAGTGTCGACACCCAGAACAAAGTGTCGACACATAACAGAAGAGTCAGCACTTAAAGAAAGTGTCGACACAAGATAGTATGTGTCGACACTCAGCTGAAGTCTCAACACTTGAAGAAAGTGTCGACACAATAAGCTGTGTCGAAACTTAGCAAAGATCAGCAAGTTCAACAAATTATTCTATGTACAAGTGTCGACACTAAGGGGATGTGTCGACACACAGCTGAAGTCTCAACAGAAGAATAAAGTGTCGACACAAGGAGCTGTGTCGACACTCAGCGAGTATCAATACTGAAGACAAGTGTCGACACCAAGAAGCAGTGTCGACACTGACAAGATCAACACATGAAGATGTGTCGACACAAAGGTGTTGTGTCGACACTTAGAAGAATTCAGCAAAATGCAGAAGTACAAGTACTTGTGTCGACACTCAATTCCAGTGTCGACACCTGAAGAAGAAGCTGTGTCGAGATAAAGAATCAACAACACAAGGAGTTGTGTCGACACCTTGTAGACTAGTGTCGACACTTCGACAACATGTGTCGACACTTGGTCTATAAGTGTCGACACTTAAAGATAGAAAGTCTCGACACTTTCAGACAGTTAGAGATTTTTCAAGAACTGACTGGATGACTTGACAGCTGCCGTTCCAGCCAGTCTACAACACCTGTTAGAGTTGTCAGAAGATAGTTATGGACCAGACCAGCCGGTTACCATGAAGAAGGCCTATAAATAGGCTTGTGCTGTCTACAGAAGAAGTGGTTAAAAAAAAGAGAGGATTGAACACAAGTTCAAGTGATCATTAACAAGAAGAAGATCTAGCTTTCAAGTGCAGATCTAAGAAGTTGGAGAGAGAGAGCTCCATCCAAGAAATCAGTTGTTGGAACCAGACTGAGAAGAAGGGTTCAGATTTATTCTGAATCTTAAGTAGCAAAGATTAAGGATCAACTGCAGAACGAGTCAATCTTATTGAGTTCTACTTTCAAGAAGCTTTGAAGAAAGCTAAGTCAGATTAATTTCAGCTGAGTTCTTCCAAGAACTCATCAAGAAACTCACATCTCATCTCTCTATTCTCTGAGTTGTTGAGTTAACATTATTGTAACCATTTTTATCTTGTAGGATCCTTTGGATCTGAGTCTTGTAATCCTGCAATTATAAAGGATGAGGGTAGGAGAGTTTTATCTCTGAGTGTAGGCCTTGGTGGCTGAGTGTAGGCCTTGGTGGCTGAGTGTAGGCCTTTGTGGCTGAGTGTAGGCTTTGTGGAAAAGCTGAGTTGTAGGGCCTTGGGCCTGAGGTGTAGGAACCAGTTTTGGGTTCTGAGTTAGTGGAGAAGTTTGGCCGAATCTAGTACACTGCTAGATAAGCAAAGGGGGAAAGTGGATGTACCCAAACCTTGGGGAACTACTAAAAAACTGTGTGTCTTCTGTGTGTTGTGATTTGCTGTGAATGCTGTGTGATTGCTGTGCAATAGTAGATTAAATTCTGTGTTAAAAACTGATTGCTGCCATAAAAAGTTAAAAAGAATTTGGTCATCTATTCACCCCCCTCTAGGTGTTTAGGTACTATATCTTTCAAGTGGTATCAGAGCCAGGTTCCTCAAAAAGGACTAACAGTCTGAGGAGATCCTATTGGCAGATTCAGTCTAAGTCAAATTACAGATTCAAAAAAATCAAGAACCATGGGTTCCACAGATAATCACAAGGAATTGGGATCCATGAAATTACCTATATGTAGGAAAGAGATATTTGGGATCTGGAAGGAAAGGGTAAGGCTGTTTATGGAAGCCTCAGACCCTAGGATTTATATCATAGTCAAAGAGGGGCCATATGTGCCCATGAAGACATCAGTTCTAGATGCAAATCAGAGAACACCAAAGGATTTCTCTGAAATGACAAAGGATGAGATTGTCCTAGCCGCCATGGACAAAAGGGCTCAAAACATTATAGTGAGTGTCATAGATGATGTAACTTTTCAGAATCTAATACACTGTAAGACAACCAAAGAGATGTGGGATACTCTTATTGTGTATATGGAGGGTTCTGAAGAAGTAAGGCAAGACAGAAAATCCTTGCTAAATCAAGAGTATGAAAGTTTTAGACAAGGAAAGGGTGATAGCATAACTGAGTGCTATAAGAAGTTCTATAAGATAGTGAATGAACTCATGTCTTATGGAAGAGAGTTCAGTAATTATGAACTAAATGACAAGTTTCTAAGGTCCCTAACTAAAGATTGGGACACCAAGATCTGTACCATTAGAGAAATGACTAAGTTGGGAGAAATTCCTCCACCCACACTGTTTGGCAAATTGTTGTCATATGAAATGCAGTTGACAGTGAGGAAAGAGGAGGAGAAATCAACAAGAAATGAACATAAGGAAAGAATAGTAGCTTTCAAGACAGAAGCCCCCAGAAAGTACAGAGGTAAGTCACCAACTCCACCTCCAAAGGTTGCTGAATCAGAGTCAGATGAGTCTGTCAGCACAAAGTCTGAAAGCAGTGAAAGTGATGAAGACTTTGCTGCCTTCACTCGACATTTTCAAAAGTTCTTAAAGAAGAAACAGTGGAGGACAAGGCCTTCTAATTCACAGGAAAAAGAAGACTTCTATAAGAACAAAAAGTCTTCAAAGAAAGACAGGAAGAGGACTAAGTCTAGCAAGGCAACTGTTTCAAAAATAGTGTGCTATTGCTGCAATAGATAAGGTCATGTTGTTGCAGATTGTCCATAAAAAAGAAAGGAGTCTGGTGACAGGAAGAAGACTCATTTCAAAGGCAAGAAAGAGAAGTCTTTTGTTGCCAAAAAGGAGAATACTCTGTCAGATATTTCTTCTTCAGAAACTGAGTCAGATGCTGAGGCATATATAGGGCTGTTTGCTGAAGAAGAAGAAGAAGAGTTCATGCAGATTATGGATTCTATATATGAGCAAGAAGACTATCAATGCCAAGGACTGATGGCATTGACTGAAAATGACAAAATCCTGGAGCAGCCAGGACCCAGTAAGGTACAAAGTTCAACTTTAAGTTCAGCTTTTTGTGCAAATACAGAATCAGATTCATCATCATCAAATGATGAGAGTGCATCTGAGTCTGAAGAAGATATTCATCAGCTGATAGATGAATATAAGGTACTGTTGCAAGCTTATAAGAAGAGCAAGTCCCTAGCCAAAAGTCAGGCAAAGGAAATTGCTGATCTCAAAGCTGCTACAACAGAATTTGAGAAGTCTTTTGATCAAAAGCTTAATGAGATTGCCAGACTGAAGCACATAACAGTGATTCAGATGGGGACTATCACCTATAAGAATGATCAAATCAAGAGTCTGGAGATTAATCTTCAGAAGGAGAAGGACTTAGTTGCTAGGTTTTCTAAACCTAAGTCAGTGTTACCCATAATTGATGAATTTGTTCATCACAAGGGTAAAGCTGGACTGGGATTTACTAGACCTGCAAGGACTGAGCAGTCCAAGTCCAAGTCTAAGGGCAAATTCCCAACACTCAACAAGTCAGCTGTAGATAAGACAGCAAAGACAGTACCTAAGCAATGGTACAATAAGTTTGAATGTTGGTGCTGTGGTAAGTTTGGCCACTTTGCAATGGACTGTTGGCACAATGCTAGTGCCAAAGTGAGTAGCAAACTACCTGTTGGAAAGCCTGCAGGTAGCTTTGTCAAGTTGCAAACTAACAAGTACCAAGGACCCAAGAATTCTTTGGGTTCTAAGGTTCATTAATCTGTTTTGCAGGTAAGTCCAAGTGGCCATACCCCAACATGGTACTTGGACAGTGGATGTTCTAGACATATGATTGGAACTAGAGGATTACTAAGGGACTACATTCCAATCAAAGATGGTCCAAAAGTCACCTTTGGTCGTTCTGAAAAAGGAATCATCAAAGGATTTGGTAACATTTCTAGTAACTTGGTTACCATTACTCAAGTGGCTTATGTAAAAGGGTTGAAACACAACCTAATAAGTGTAAGTCAATTAAGTGATGTAGGGTATGACATCTCATTTGTTAAAAAGGGTTGTCATATCAGGAGGTCAACTGATCAAGAGATCATTTTGACTGGTTATAGGAAAAGGAATGTCTATTGCTTAGACATTATGGTTGATAACAATGGTTCTCCAGTGTGTCTTGTAGCTGATGAGACAGTCTCTCATTGTGTCAAATGTCACAAGAGGCTAGCCCATCTTAACTACAAGACAATTAGCAAACTCTTTATCAAAGAGTTAGTGAGGAATGGTCCTCAAGTTAAGTGTGTTCAAGATGGTATTTGCTTAGCTTGTCAAAAGGGCAAGCAGACTAGATCCATCTTTAGAAGCATAAAAAACAAAGATGCTGTGAGGTGTTTATACCTCTTGCACATGAATCTCTTTGGTCCAATGCCAGTTCACAGCTTAGGTAGGAAGGTCTATACCTTTGTAGTTATAGATGACTACTCAAGGTTTTCCTGGGTGTTCTTCATAAGACAGAAATCTGAAACACCTAGTGTCTTCCATAGGTCTGTAAAGCAAATTCAGAATGAACTAGATAGTACAGTGGTCAAGATTAGAAGTGACCATGGTACTGAATTTCAGTCTGATAGCATGACAAAACTATGTGAAGAATTTGGGATATTTCAAGAATTTTCTTCACCTAGAACACCTCAGCAAAATGGCATTGCTGAGAGGAAGAATAGGACCTTGACTGAGGCTGGTAGGACCCTATTAAGTGATACATCACTGCCAGAATATTTCTGGGCTGAAGCAGTTAACACTGCATGCCATGTTATAAATAGGGCTACCATCACTAAAAGCCTAAACAAGACCCCCTATGAGGTTATGAAAGGCAGGAAACCAAACCTATCCTACTTCAGGATCTTTGGTTGCAAATGCTTCATACTTAACAATGAAAAGTCTTACTTGACTAAGTTTGCTGCCAAGTCCCAAGAGGGAATTTTTGTTGGGTACAACAACAACAGTAAGGCTTATAGAGTCTACAACTTGTATACACAAGTTGTAGAAGAATCTGTACATGTAGTATTTGATGAGACTAAACTTATTAACAATGAGTTGTCTAGTAGTGTATGCAGCCCCACAGGTTTAACAAAGAAGATGGACAAGCTTACTATAGAAGAAGTACCTACTGCAAGACAGTAAGTAGAAGACAGTGGCTGTTGTCCAGGGGGAGAACTACATGTACCAATTACAAAAGAAGTACAAGGAGTGCAGCAAGATGAAGGAACTGAAGAGGTTCAATCAGAAGTTAGGATGCCTCCAGCCAATAGGCATCTTAGAGATCATCCAGTAGAGAAGATTATTGGAGATCCAAGACAAGGAGTACAAACAAGGAGAAGAAACCTGAATGCAGCAATCTACTCCAGTTTTCTATCTCAAGTTGAACCAAAGATGTTTGAAGAAGCCATTCTAGATCCACAATGGACTGAAGCAATGCAAGAAGAACTGAACCAGTTTAAGAGGTGCAAGGTCTGGGAACTTGTTCCTAAACCTAAAGACCATAATGTAATAGGAACCAAGTGGATCTACAGGAATAAGATGGATGAACAAGGGGTCATCATTAAGAATAAAGCAAGATTGGTTGGTAAAGGATATAGGCAAGAAGAAGGTATTGACTTTGATCAAACCTTTGCTCCAGTAGCCAAACTGGAAGCCATAAGGATGTTTCTTGCCTATGCAACCTTTCAAGGATTCAAAGTTTACCAAATGGATGTCAAGTCAGCATTTCTGAATGGTAATCTAAAAGAGGAAGTCTATGTGGAAGAACCATCAGGTTTTGTTGATTCAACTTTACCTAATCATGTCTATAGACTTAGGAAAGCTTTATATGGGTTAAAGCAAGCCCCTAGGGCTTGGTATGAAACCCTATCTAGTTTTCTCATTGAGAACAAGTTCTCAAGGGGGAAAATAGATAAGACTCTATTCCTTAGGGAATCTAGAGGCAAAGTTATACTAGTCCAAATATATGTAGATGACATTATATTTGGGTCTACTGAAAACAGCCTTTGCAAAAAGTTTGCAAAACTTATGCAAGGTCAATTTGAGATGAGTAGTATGGGAGAGCTAAAGATTTTCTTGGGTCTCCAAGTTAAACAGACTGAGAATGGTTTATCCATTTGTCAGTCCAAGTTCACCCTAGAACTCATAAGGAAGTATGGTATGGATTCATCCAGTACCATGAAGACTCCTATGAGGTCAAGTATGTCTCTTAGCAAGGATGATGCTGGGAAACCTGTAGATGAAACCTTGTATAGAGGGATAGTTGGCTCCTTATTATACTTGACTGCAAGTAGACCAGATATCATGTATGCTACATGTGTCTGTGCAAGGTATCAAGCCTGCCCTAAAGAGTCTCATTTGACAGCAGTCAAAAGAATATTGAGATATCTAAAGGGCACTGCCTATCTAGGCCTCTGGTACCCTAGGAATGGGGATTTTGAACTAACAGGTTATTCAGATGCAGACTTTGCAGGATGCAAAGAAGATAGAAAAAGCACTACTGGAACCTGTCAATTCCTAGGTGGGAGACTAATTTCATGGAGTAGCAAAAAGCAAACAAGTGTGGCTATCTCCACTGCAGAGTCAGAATATGTGGCTGCAGGAAGTTGCTGTGCTCAACTTCTGTGGATACAGCATCTGCTTGAGGACTATGGAATTCAGGTAAGTAGAACTCCACTCTTTTGTGATTCTACTAGTGCTATTTCAATAGCTAATAATCCTGTATCCCATAGTAGAACAAAACATATTAAAATTAAATATCGTTTTCTTAGGGAGCATGTATAAAGAGAAGATATTTTACTTGAATATGTTAAAACTGATAATCAATTAGCTGGTATGTATACTAAGCCCTTAGAAGAAGCTAAGTTCAATAGATTTAAAATTGAACTAGGAATGATAAACTTAGAGTAAGTTTACAGAATTGGTAATGGCTAAGTAAAAAAGGTGTCGACACATAGAGATTTCTGTGTCGACACAGATAGTAGGTGTCGACACTTCAGGAAAAAGGTGTCGACACATCTAGGAAGTTGGTGTCGACACTTCAGAATATTAGTGTCGACACATGTCAAGTAGGTGTCGACACATCCAGAGTGGTGTCAACACTTAAGTTTTACTCAGAATTCTCTAAGTAAAGTCTCGACTAAATGTCGAGTTAAGTCAGTGTCGACACATAAACAAGTGTCGACACATATTATCTGTTGACTAAACTTGTGTCGACACATATGTGTCGAGACATTATAAGTCAGTGTCGACACTTATTGCCAGTGTCGACACAATTTAAGTTAACTGCCCGCCTTTTCATCTTCAAAATTAGAAAGGTATAAATAGGGTTTTGTCTTAGTCTGTCGACACGCTTTCAAAAGTTTCGAGACCATCCTTCTGTGTCGACACCTCTCTTCTCTCAAGACAAATTCTTCAAACCCTAATGGCACCTAAGCTAGAGGTGAACGTCAACGAAGGCTACGAGCTGGTGCGTGATGCTTTTGAGGATGCCGATCAAGAAATCAAGAACGTGATAACCCTAGTAGCAGATTCAGGGTTAGAATATCTTGTTTCAGAACCTACTAAAATCTGGAAGAAAGAGGTACTGGAATTCCTCAATGGAGCTGAAGTAGACGAATCTGGATACTAGATCAAATCTAGAGTTCATGGAGCAAAGGTTAAGGTTTCACCTAAAAGTTTGAGGAAGGTTCTTCAGTTGCCAAGAACTAAAGAGGAAGCTGAGGTTACTGCTTCAAAGACCAGGGAAGCTCTAACCTGGTGTGGACTAGATTCTAAAATGAAGGTTGGTTCAGTTTTCAATTGAAAAGGAATGAACAGTCAAGGGAAATTCCTTTCTGAAATTGTTGGAAAGGTTATATTAAGCAAGCAAAGAGGGCATGACAGAGTGTCTGCCCATATGTTTAGTATAATGACAAGGATCATCTTCACTTTGAAAACTGATTGGTCTGTTATAATCTTTGAAAAGGTAAAGGAAAGCTTGAAGAAGGCCAATCTAGGCAGGATCATAAGTCTTTACCTTGCTGGTGTAATACCTGAAGTTATGGGTCAGGCTGCTGGAAGCAAAATCAATCATATGAGGAAGATGGATCTGAGAATATTCTCCAGATGGGACAGGGTGTTGACTAAGGAAATGTCAACCCCTGAGAAGATTGCTCCTGAAAAAGTATCACCACAAAGGAAGAAAAGAAAAACTGCTCTAGTGGCTCAAGTGTCCACTAGCAGCTCTGACAGTGAAGAACAAGTTGTCTTCACCCCAGATGAGAATGAGGAAGGACCTGCTGTAAAATCTCCAGCTCCTCAAGATGATGCTGAGATCCAGGGGGAGCTACCTCAAGCTAGCCCCATACATAAGGATCACATCCAGGGGGAGCATCTAGTTGTAGAAGAACCAACTACACTAGAAAGTGAACAAGCAACCAACATCATCCTAGAGGTACTCTCTGACTTACATGCTTTAAATTTTCCTATAGAGGATACTGATTTGTCTGATGTTCATCAGCAAACTCAGCTGGATAGCCAAGTCCCAGATGCTGTCATAGCAGACACATCTATTGTAGTAGAAGTTGTATCTGATCCAGTGGTTGAAGAGCCCAGAGTTTTTCCAGCTCATTCACCACAAGAGTATACTATGAAAGATTTATTTCTAAATCTGGATCAACAAGACTTTGACAAGGACAATGCTGCTGCTGAAGTGGAGAATGCTCCAGTTGAGGGGGAGCAAGTAGTTCATGTTACAGAACCTGAGAAGGCACCAGATGTGCAACCTGAGAGGCCCCCAAGCCCTAAGGAGAGGGTTGAAATTGCCAGCTCCTCAGCATCTGAAGATGAGGAGGCTGCAAGGGCAAAGAAACAGAAAATTTATGTATTCAAGAGAAGGAGTCAGAGTTATAAGAAGGCCTTACAATCTATTGCCCAACAGCCTATATCACAGCCAGCTCCAACTGTTGCTTATAGTGCTTTAATGGTTACAATGCAAATTAAACTGGATGAACACATGAAAGCAATTGAGAAATATGTGGATGAAGGGCAGAAATCCTTACAGTTTGATCTAGCCCATGACATAAAGTCAATAAGATTTGAAATGAATCTTAACAAGAAGGCAATGACTGACTGCTTCCACAAGGGTGGAAATGCAGTGGTGTACTTGGCTACACACCAGGAGAAGATAAAAGCACAAGTAGATGACATGGCTGTGAAGCAAGGTTATGTTCTTGAAAATCAGATCAGAATGAATGACAACCTTACTGCATCTCACAATGCAATAGTCACAGAACTGAAGAATCTAGCTGCAGGGCAGACTCCAGCTATAGCAAAGGCAGATTTTGACAAAGTATTCTTAGAAGAAATCACTGCTCTTAAGACGGCCATTCAGGAATCTCAAAAGCTTATAACTGACAAACTCCAAAGTTTAAAACCTTTCTTTAAAGATGGAGTTAATTATTTAGATAATCAAGTGAGATTTCAGAAAGATGATGTCAGAGATCATATAGAACGAGAAGTCATAAAGGGGGAGAGAGTGTTAGTCAAGGCCAGCTCTGATCATGCCAAGTGGATATCAAATTCTATCAGAGCAACTCTTGGATATCCTCCTCTTTGTGATGATGATAATGTTGCTGAATCTGGCATTCATCCTGTATATCTAGGAGGGAAGCAACCTGAAGTGGCTCAAGTCATCTACCCTCCTCCAGATTTTGACATGATTCATGCAGATGTACATTCCATATATAGCCCACCTGGGGGTAAGGACAATATTATTATTGAAAAAGTTGTTCAGCCTATTTCTGAAGCCATGCAAGAGGCACTGCAGAAAGAAGAAGAGACTAGATTGTCTAAGAAGAAGTTTAGGGAACAAGCTGAACAGAGACCAGACTTTGAGCAGTGGAGCCCTACCTCAAGAAACATTATATTGACTGTTTGGAAAGCTGCCAAAGATAGTGTTGACTCTTCTGTTGAGTGTCGACACATTGTTCTGGGTGTAGACACTTATACTTAGTATCTGCTAACTTTTACTGAGTGTCTACACAGCTCCAAGTGTCGACACTTTCTGGTGTAGACACAGTTCTTCTAGGTGTCGACACTACTGCTAAGTGTCGACACAGCTTTACTGCACTTTTCTTCACTGAGTGTCGACACAGGTCCAAGTGTCGACACTTTGTGTCTGGTGTCGACTCTGCATCCCAGGTGTCGACACAATGACTCCAAGTGTCGACACAAGTCTTATTAAGTGTTGACACATTCCCTCTGGGTGTCGACACATGGACTTAGAAACTTTTTGCTTCAGTCCTGCAAATACTTAACCTGTACAAGGTAACTCAAAATACATCAAATACATTTTGATGTATATCATTGAGTTGGGTGAGGCTTCTTCAAATCAGGTACATTTAAACCAATGTACCCAACAATCTCCCCCTATTTGGAGAAGTCATAACCCTTAGTCAATGATATACACCTTTCATAATAAAATTACAAAATGATGTAAAGCAGGATTATATATAGCATGGTAATCATAAACATGTATCAAACAAACATGTATACATAGACAAACATCACAGAACAAATATGAAATAGATTTAACATATAACACATTGTTCTAAAATCTGTCATATTCATTTTCAGAAGTTTACAGAATGTTTTACATCAAAAAGATTACATAGTAAACTATAAGAAAATTCTAAGTCTATTTTTGTTCAGGCTCTTTGATCACTATTCCTTTTCCAGCTTGTACTTTGGCTTGAACAGGAGCTTCAGAAACTTCAGCATCAGCATGCTTCTTGCCTTTCAAGTCTTTCTTCTTAAGTTCTTCTGCTTTAATCTTCTGCCTTTCAGTTCCTCTTGTGAAGGTGTTGTGGTCCAACCATGGACGGGAGGAGCAAACCTGGGAGCCGAGGGATCTAATGCTGGAGCGACATCCGGAGCTGTTCACCTCAGGTATATTTTAGTTTATACGTTAAAAATTTATTATAAATCTTGCAAATAAACCCCGTAAACCGAACTTAAATTTCAAGGGCGAAATTATTTTTCTTGGTTATTGGAATTTGTAACATCCCATGTTACTTCTAGGCCCCTTACACTTAGATTAGGTTAGGCATGAGATAGGTGTCTAGGGTATTAGCTAGGTTTGACCCTAGGTAGTGAGTTGTAGTCATATGGGGCCCACTATAGGACCGGTCAAACTAGGTCAAACTAGCCTAAATAGGGACCCAAACCACACCATGACCCCACCACATTGCTCTAACCCTAAAAACAATCCCAGTGCACCCTAGGGTAAGCCATTAGGTCAACATTTTGACCCAAGTTGACCAAAGTCAACCTTGTGCTTAATTTGGTCAAACCCACACTCATAAGCCCAATTAGCCTAAGTAGGGCACCCCCTTGAACCAACCCAAGTTGGGTGGTTCCACTAGACCCATTACCACCAAATAGGGTCAGCCCACCCACCATGTTGACAAAGTCAACTCCCCAAGTCAACAAGTCAATAATTTGACCTAAAAGAGTGAAATGAGGACCAAGCCATCCTCCATTGGACCAAGCCCACCAAAATTGGCCCATGGCCAGCCCAAGTGAACAAGACCAGTCCTACCCCTCTAAATCAGGAGAGAGAATACATGCAAGGGGGTAGAATTGGGATTTTGGGAGAAGGAGGAGAGAGAAATGGAGAAGAAGGGAATGGTGGCCACAAGGCCACCTCTTCAACTGGATTTATCTGCCCAAAACCAGATGGCCGACCTCCTCTCTCCATTTCTAGCAGAAAGCAAGGGCTGTGTGCCACTTGGCAGTAGGGGCGGAGCAACCAAAGCTCAACCGAACTCACATAGGTAATATCTCCCCATATACTCCACCTCAGTCCAAATAGACCTCACCAACAGCTTCAGGAGGTAGAAGGGAGTGGAAATCGAGTGCTGGATCATGAAGAATGGTGGAGAATCGAGCATTCAGTGTGGAGCTCGCCGGCGCACCACCACCATGGCAAAAAGCCGCCTAACTCGCAGCCAAGCCCCAATTCAGGTTCGTTTCACCTCACCTCTACCTGTACTAGATTTCTAGATCCATTTAGGGAGATATCGGGTTCAATCGAGCCCGATGCCATGTGAGGAAAGTGAAGAATTCCGGGCTTTTTCTTCTTGCTCAGGTTCGCCGGAAGAGCCAACTCTGGCGGCCCCACCGCTGGGAAACGCTAGCCCCCACCTTAACGAAGGTGATGGCGATATCCGCCGGCGGTGGTGGTGGCTCAGCTGGCCGGAAACCGCCAGCCAACATCACCCAGGAAAACTCAATCGCAGCCGTTAATCCATTGGAGAAGATGAACGGATCCCGTCGGTTACGCTTTAAGATTCATGCAAATCTATTAAAATGATTTAATTTAAATGTGATGCATAGTGTAAATTTCTGTCACATAATTACAGTCACCGTGCATGTTGTTTTTAGGCCTCTTGGGGGCATTTCCAGAAATTAGTCCCTCAATGTAAAATGTAGCTTCCTGACGTACCTTTAATATTCCACCTTAAAGTTGTGATTTGGTGTAGTGTGGAGTCCTGTAGGGCATTTCTCCTAGTACTGGTCCTAGAGTAGTGCAGAAATTCATTTGGATGCCCAGGTCAAACCAGTAATCACCATGGCCCCACATTTTCGGTACATGCATGATTAGGGCATACTTAGCCCCTACCAAAAGTTAGGAATTTTTGGAACACCTTTTCCTATAGGTTTTGTCAAAATATCAAAATATAAATAAGTGAAATATATGGAGCTATACACCTCCCCATGGCCCTAAATCTTGGTGTTAGGTCAATGGGGACATCCTTGGTGCATGATAAAAATTTCAGCACCTTTGGTTCAATGCATGTTGGAGAATCCACTTGCATGTGTTAGTTCATATTTTGCCTTGGTGTGCAAATAGCAAACTTTCAAATATGGTGTATTCAGCCTAATGGTTGCATGAAAAGATCTTGGAATTGTTTACAGTGGTTCATTATGGTAAATTTAATGCCTAAAATTAATAATGCGATTTTTGGAATCAAAAATCCCATTTATTGGAATTTATTTTAAATACAGCTATTTTGGAAATAAAATTGGAAAATAGGTTTTCCTCAAGCATAAATCCTAGAACTTTGCCAAGGAATATATAAGGATACATTTGACTTAGGAAAAATATGATCCCTCTGGTTTGAAGAGCTTTTGGAATAGATATCTCAAATTGCCCATTTTACCCTTATTTCATTTAATTCTTGAAATGATGGATATGCACCTCAGAAAAATTTAGAATTTATTCTACTGCTATAAAATTGTATTATTAGTTTTGTATAAATTTTTCAGAATTAATGGATAGAGTGTTAGTTGTTAAATTAATAAAATGACATTTTGGTAAATATGTTATAATGAAATTTTATATGCCATTACACAATAACAATTGATGAGACTCTGCCAATAGTCATAAATTGGTGTTTTAAATGTTCTGTAATTTTCTTGGAATTTTAGATTACATATTGCCTATACTTCATTTGGAAAATGGAATTTATGGGAATTTGGTATTAAATAGGAATTTGGAATAAATAGATAAAGGAAAATTGTGAAACTCTATAGACAGCAATATTTTATCATTATACAACTCAGGAAAACTTATCTAGTTCAGTGGATGTCAAATCATACTACTTCATGTGTAAAGTGACCTAGCAATCGATTTAAAAGATTTAATTAAAGGATTATTTAGCCAAGAAAAATTACGAGAATTTATAGGGTAGCTCCCTTAGCCCACACCATCCTATGATAAATATTTATGGGCAAAATGCCTTAAGGATTGGAAGATTCTATTTTTAGGGTAATAATAGGACATGGTCTGCATATAACATAAATAGGTCTTGCCTTAGGGGTTACCAGGGGATTGATTATCGGAAGAAATAAGAGAGTGCAATATGAATGATCCCTGGTGGGTAGTATGGTCTTAGTGATGGGTCAAAAGTGCAAGTCTTTAGGGAGCAACTAGAGTGGGGGTCGACGGAAGACCGTTGGTTTCCCGATAACACCTTAAGTCACTAGGGTTGTACTAGAGCAATAAAGAGAGCTGGGGTGAGACCTGGGTAGCCATCAACTAAAATAAATATCCTTGCGAAAGGGAATGCTGGGCGTAATCCCAACACAGTTCCTAGTGCCCCTTGAGAGCCCTTCACAGGGAATATCGGGGGCAGTCCTGGGATTAACCTTAAATCTCTAAGTATAATAACCCGTAGACAAGAGTAGTCTAATAGGTTAGGGCATGGTTGTACCTTCTCACCCGTGTAGGGTTGGAGAGATTCAGGATATATGCTCACCCATGTAGGGTTTGAGGGAATTGGTATAAAGGCACAATTGTGCGTTCTCACCCGGGTTGGGTTTGAGGTTTTCAGGACGGGTTTGGTCCTGCGAGCGTAAGGCTCGGAATGAAATCTTGCATGTGCATAAATCTAGTGGCGGGGCATGCGGTACTGGCCGTTCGTCACACCGATGGCAGTACGGTGCACTAGGCGGTTGTGAGGGTTAGAGGGGCCAGTGGGTTGTTTTACACCGCGGTCTGGAGGACGATCCCCGATAACGCACATCCGGCCCAACAACACTGATGGGTTGTCAGCAAAGTACGTACGCGAGACTCTAGAGTGCACCTTGGACGTGTACAGAGGCGTATGAGAGGGGTCTAAGGCTTGGTAGTGTGCATACCGGTCTAGAAGCGGGGATGCCCGCTCCACTGCTGCCGTAGCCACAGCGGTGGTACCCTAGAGTGATGCTAGCTCTCAAAAAGTGGGAACTAAAGGTCTGTGATCACAGAGTCATTGTGTGTGAGTTGCACTTGCCTGTGCATAAAATTGCATCATAACATTCATTCATATTAGGTCATACGCTTCATATATCCTTATCATATAAATTAGTATGGGCTCTTTTATATGATAAGTTAAATTTCATGGAAATCCTAACTTATATATTTGTATGGGCATTTATATAAGTTAGGGTACGTTTGTCATGATAGTATAGTGGTAGTTTAGTTTATTACTTTCTCATACTACTGTTCTTTACTTTCTTTACTGCACTGCTCTTACTTACTACTTGTACCATGCTTAGAACTACTAGAGTAGATCATTATTACTTGTTACAATTGCTAGTTAGATTCTATCACCTGCTTCCACTTTGCTACCCCATTATTGTCCTCCGCTTCGTCCTCCCGCTCGGTGCCTAGGAGCTACAGGGCGAGGTGCGGAGGAAACAACATAGTCTTTTTGACTAATGGTCGGTGACCAAACTATTTTTAGGAGCCCGTGGAGATGGAGCACCACCACGTCGAGGAGGCAGGACTTGAGGAGCAGATACCGTTTCAGCAGGCTACTACCACTACTGTACGTCCTCAGGTGGGACGAGATCTGATACACTAGTATAGCTTCCGCTGTTATTTATTTTGAGAGAGAGTGGATTTGATGTACCAGGCATAAGCCCTTATTACACTTTCTTTCTTTTGTACTCTTCTGTGGACTATATTGTGTACCTTTCATTTCATATATATGATTGCACCTATGTGACTTGTGGACTAGTGGAATTATATACTGCTTATTTTCTTCTTCTCATATTGGCTTATGTTTATAATCGTAATAGCCGGCAGAATCGGCGTGTTGCGGTGTCGACTAACCCGTGCGTTAGTGCCACCGTAAGACGGCGGTTCTGGGCATAAGGCTCGATAGACCTCCTTGGTAAGGGGGAGGTTGGAGTCTTACATCAACAACCTGACACGAACCCACTGGTGAGTATGTATTATGTCTATACAGAAAGGTAAAGAACTATCTCACAGAAATCGGGGATCAGCTGTCTCATCTACCCAAGAGGCCACCAACCAGCCCCTCCAAAAGAACTAGCCGCTGAGCTGGCTACAACCTGGACCTGAGGCATTCAAGAAAAGAACACCTCAGCAAGAAAAATAATCTAAAGTAAATAGAGTATTAGATTCATGAGCAAAAAAAGAAGGGTTTACCAACCCGGCAACAAACTGCTATAAGCAAAAGAAAGGGCATGACAGTAAGAAAAGAGCACTGTCTAAAGCACAGCAAAGCACAACAAGTGCGAGCAATAAAGCACTATGCCCTACAAGAGAGTCTGCAACAACAACAAGACATACATATATGTCAAAAGAAAAAGAAAACATAAACAGGAAAGGGACTAACAATCCTAACATGTGGGTAAGTGGCAGTGGTCAAAACATGGATCTGAATACGTAACCAAAACCATATCCAAAAAGGGCTAAGGGGTCAAACAGTGGCAGAACTAGGGTCCTACACACGCCAACCCAAACCGGGGCAAAAGGCGGTGGCCACAGCTCTCCACATAAAACCACCCCTCCAGAGGCCACCAAAACTCCACCACCTGCCACAGCCCAAGAGTCGGCATGCAAAAATTAGCCGAACACTCAATACCACCCCCTAGAGAAAGGGAAAAGTCATACTAACAATCCTGAGGAAACACACGAACCCGAGCCAGAAACGTCGAGCCCACTTGGCGCGGCGTTGAGTAAGCTTCGATTACTTGACGCCAAAATACTTAGCCGCAAATCCTATGCTGGATGACGGCGTTGAGTGAACCCGACTCAATCGACGCTGTCAGTGTTTTCCACTTAGGGTAAACGTAAGTTTTAGTTAAAACCGCAGCCTAAACTCTCTCAACGCGCGAAAACAGAGAATTGGAAATTGAAAGTCCACCTAGTGTCAACAAAGTTCACCTATGGGGGGGGGGAATAGGTGACGAGCAATGCTTTTGTGGAATTTACGAATGTACCTGCACAATAAAAATAAAAAGCACAGCACACAGAATACACAAGCAATTTATAGTGGTTCCCCGACTTGGGTACATCCACTTTCCCCCTTCGACCTATCTCCCAACAAGGGACGACTCGGTATTTTCTCCAACAGGATTGAAATCCAATCCCTACACTAACGGAAGGAACCCTTCCACACGTAGGAGTCAACACTCCCACAAATCGGGTTGCACCCAACCCTTACAACACGGAACAATCGTTCCTTTACAACAAATGTAAAATAGAATGTACACGAGATACAAACTTTGTTTGGAGACTACGGTGTTCCTCTTCGTTAGACGACGTGTTCGTGAAGTCAACGAAGAGTCTACAACCTTGGTCTCTCTTGGAAAGGATCTCCCCGGAACCGGCGGCGGCAATAAGAGCAGCGGCTTGCTTCGGGATCGGCGGCTATGATGATGAGCGGCTGCTGAACTTAGAGATCCAATCTTCGTAGCGAAACAAGCTTGGTCTTCCAACGGTCACACGAGGATCGGTCGTCTCGATCGATTCGGACGGGGAAGTTATTCCCGATCAACAAATCGAGATACATGAGATCTCTAGATAGACACGTGAGACTCAAAGCTTTGCTAAGATTCTGTCGCCGGAGATCGAGAGGAAACAGCATACTAATTGTCTGCAATGCTCTTAAAGGTAGCCCGAGTCTGTTTGCCCATCTGGCATGCATGATAGGGGCTATCTTTGATGCACTTGATACTTGGAGCATCCCTTACTAAGTTCTTAGAAACAGCATACTAATTGTCTTGAAATTAACATGTGCCAATCTCTTGTGCCATTGTTCACACAGAGATGCACTGCCTGTTGCCACAAGGCATGCGGGGGTAGAGGAATCTAGACTGAGAAAATCTAAGCAGAAGATATTTCTGCTCCTAATGCCTGATAATACCGTCTCAGATGAGGTACGTGAAATTATCAGACATTTATCCTTGCAGAACTTAACGTCATAACCTTTATCACAAAACTGACTTAAACTGATCAGGTTATGGTTTAACCCTTCAACATAAGCCACGTCTGTGATAGTGATTATACCATTGGAAATCATACTGTAACCTCTGGTGACTCCTCGATCTGACCCTCCAAAGATGACTTTGGGTCCATTCTCGACTGGAGTGTAATCACGCAGCAGGCTTCTTGTCCCAGTCATATGCCGAGAGCATCCACTGTCCAAATACCAGATCGGCATTTTGGTGGACTTTGGACATACCTGCAAAACAAAATTAATTTGCCTTAGGAACCCAATCGAACTTGGGTCCTAGATTCCTGGTTAGCACACTCCCCATCGGTTGGTTAACCCTACGAGTGGTCGGCCTCGCATTGCTAACATGGGGAGTCTCGTAATGCCTTGTATTAAACCAACAATCCACGGCAAAGTGACCGACTTTGCCACAGCACCAACAGTCGAATCTGTTGTACCTCTTCCTAGACTCCTGCCTTACCCTGGGAACGGTGGGTACAGCTGGGGCCTTGGATCTTGAGGAGGAGGCCTCATGGTGACAGCAGTCACATGACTTCGTCACCTTCTGTATAACGCTTGGCTTTTTGGTGCCTGCTTTCCATTATGACCGCTAGAGAACGGACCATAATTTCCCATGTGATTTCCTCATAAGTTTGCCTTGAAGGCACTCTCACCGAAGTTCCGGGGAAAGGTCCAACCGTCATATCGGCTCTTTGGCTTTGCAACCGAGGGCCGAAAATGATGGCCAAATGTTGACTCAAAGTCATGTTGGTTGCAAGGAAAGCCAGGCTTTCTGAACGCAACAGGACTAAGCGGAGCATTTCCCTTTTCATCAGCAGAGGTATTCTTGGCGGCCTTATTCTTCCTCTAGTTCCTGTTTCTCCTGGAGGATGAACCAGATACCCTTACATGCCCCAAGCCAGCTCCTTTGGCCTGAGCAGAGAAGGTATCAACAACTGGAAGAACTGTTTTTGGCATAGAGAAGCTCTTGACGATCTTCCTTTCTGCCGCAAGTTGTTCTTCCAACTTTTCGACTTCCTCCTGCTTAAGATCAAGGAGCTTCAGAGACTCTGAATGCATTGAGGTCAGGTCAAGGTGCTCCTGTCGGAGAGAGATCAAACTGGTGACCTCTTCCCTTAGGGAAACACACTCACCCTTAAGGAATTTTACTTCCTTTTTCTCAGCCTTCAATCTCTTTCGGCACTCCTCGAAAGTGTTGAGCAGAAGCTCATACTTCTCGAGGAGCTCAGCTTCACGGGCCGAAGGGCTATCCTCAGGTTCATCATCCTAAGAATCAGGATCAGAGTCGGAGTCGGAGAGAGGGGTGTGAGCTTTTACCTTCCCAGTAAACGGGGGACATTCTCCTTCTGAGTCAGAGCGACCCACCAGCCCGAAGTAGGCTTCCTCATCATCACTGGAGTCTGAGGAATCAGACTCACTCAGTGTCTTTGGCCTTTTGGCGATGTAGCTCCGCTCCTTCTTCTTATCTCTAGAGGATTTGTGCTCCTCTTCTTTCCCTTTTTCTCTCTTTCCTTGATAGCAGTCGGCCACGACGTGTCCTGGCTTATTGCATCCAAAGCAAATAATGTCAGCGGAGCGATGTTTGTTCGGTCTAGATGCATACCTGTCAGAAGAGTAATTTTTCTTCTGATGCCTGGAGGAGGAGCCGTCTCTCTTTCTTTGATTCCTCATCTTGAGGAATTTCTTGAACTCTCGAGTGATGAGGGAGAAATCCTCCTCCGACAGCTCTGAGCTGGAGGAGCATGGCTCGGAGTCCTCCTCCTCATCCTTTTTCCTGGCACGGTAAGAAACCGCACCCTTGCCTTTTCTGGAGTGACTGGCTTTTAGAGCCACGTCTTTTCTTTGGCGACCGCCTTCTCTGCTTCTTCTTCTGCTTTTCTGGTGTTCAGCTGAAGCTCATAGGACATCAGCTTCCCAAACAGAATTTGTGGATCATTTTCTGCTAGTCTGCCAAATTCTCTGATGGCGCAGATCTTTGTGTCCCATTCCTTAGTAAGAGACCTAAGAAATTTGTCATTGAGTTCACCATTAGTGAACGCTCTTCCGTAGCCCTTGAGGGCATTGACAATATTTAGGAAGTTCTCGTAGGTGACTCCGATCTCTTCCTTAGGCCCTTGTCTGAAGGCCTCAAATTTTTGGTTCAGGAGGGATCTCCGATCATCCCTCACTTCATCCGTGCCCTCCATTAGGATGATCAGGCACTGCCAGATCTCCTGTGCTGTCCTGCAGTTGCTGAAGTTTTGCATCATTGAGTCATCAACTGCGCTGACCAGAATGTTTCGTGACTTCTTGTCAAGTCCTACTAGCACCATCTCGTCCTTGTCCATTTCAGAAAGTGTCTTCGGCACCTTCTTGGTGGGATCAATGGTCGAGGCCTTAGTTGGTACATAAGCTCTCTCTTCTACGATCATGAAGAGTCGAGGATCAACTGCTTCCATGTAGAACCTGATCCTTTCCTTCCAGATAGGAAAGTTGAGCCTGGTGCACACTGGGATCTTGCCGGAGAACTTGAGCCCGTCCATAGTAGATGTTTGTCTTCTTCTTGACACTAGGGGCAGGATTCAACTCAAGGTGTTTAACCTTTTTGATGAGTAACCTCGCTCTGATACCACTTGAAAGTCCACCTAGTGTCAACAAAGTTCACCTAGGGGGGGGGGGAATAGGTGACGAGCAACGCTTTTGCGGAATTTACGAATGTACCTGCACAATAAAAATAAAAAGCACAGCACACAGAATACACATGCAATTTATAGTGGTTCCCCGACTTGGGTACATCCACTTTCCCCCTTCGACCTATCTCCCAACAAGGGACGACTCGGTCTCTTCTCCAACATGATTGAAATCCAATCCCTGCACTAACGGAAGGAACCCTTCCACACGTAGGAGTCAACACTCCCACAAATTGGGTTGCACCCAACCCTTACAACACGGAACAATCGTTCCTTTACAACAAATGTAAAATAGAATGTACATGAGATACAAACTTCGTTTGGAGACTACGGTGTTCCTCTTCGTTAGACGACGTGTTCGTGAAGTCAACGAAGAGTCTACAACCTTGGTCTCTCTTGGAAAGGATCTCCCCGGAAGCGGCGGTGGCAATAAGAGTAGCGGCTTGCTTCGGGATCGGCGGCTATGATGATGAGCGGCTGCTGAACTTAGAGATCCAATCTTCGTAGCGAAGCAAGCTTGGTCTTCCAACAGTCACACGAGGATCGGTCGTCTCGATCGATTCGGACGGGGAAGTTATTCCCGATCAACAAATCGAGAGACAGGAGATCTCTAGATAGACACGTGAGACTCAAAGCTTTGCTAAGATTCTGTCGCCGGAGATCGAGAGGAAACACGATCAACAGCGGCGTCCAAATAGCGCGAGCGGCGACGGCGGCGGAGGAGCGATTTCGTGATTTTAGGGTTTTCTCTAGCTCGGCTTCTTTTTGTCTGCATCTTCCGTTCAAAACTACCCGTATATAAATACTGTAGATGCCTTCAAAAATGACCGTTGTGGGACCCACAAGCTGAATCCCTAAGTCCCGGTCCAGAACTTTAACAGCGGCAGAATCCGGTTCAGGAAGTTCCAGAAAAACGCCCAAGTCAAAATCGGTGAGAATCGAAAGTGATTCTCGCCGAGTCGCCGAGAATCAAAGGTGATTCTCGATGATTCGGCGAGAATCAAAGATGATTCTCGTCGAATTTGCCTTGGTTGCACGCACTGCTTTAGGCCAGGTCGAGATGGTGAGAATCAACCAGAGATTCTCGACGATTCGACGAGAATCACTAGTGATTCTCGCCGAATCGGCGAGAATCACTTTGTGATTTTCGTCGATTCTTACTTAGAAGCAGAGGTGCTCGCTTAGAAGAGGCTGGAACGAGTTCGGTGAGAATCAACCACTGATTCTCGCCGATTCGGCGAGAATCACTAGTGATTCTCGTCGATTTATAATTAGACGAATTTTCGTCTTTCCACCCAAGAGCTGCTCCTCGACCCATCCGTGCTCCTTGTCTTCTCTTGCATAAACACGGCCCTGTACTTGAAAGTAAGTGCACTCCAATAGAGAGAGTACACGTAGGCCAACACACTGATCTGCTCAACGAGGGATTACGTCGTGCAGACCCGTGTATATTGACCTACTGCACCCTAACATTGGTGTGCACTTAGCGTGGAAGAACTGCAAGCACAACTTAAAAGATTTTATCAAATACATTGTCTATTGACCTTAGCTTGTCCAGGGGCTTCTTCAAATCAGGTACATTGTGGATACAATACCCAACAATCTCCCCCTATTTGAAGAAGCCTAAAACCTACAAGCTAAGGTGAATAGAACAAATGGTAATGAAAACCATAAACTTAAAAGTGAGTTGAGTGGGTTATCCATTACCAATACCAATTTCTTGGAAGCAAGCTTGGAGCCACCTTAGCCTTAGCCGAGAGGATAATCTCCCCCTTTTCGGCTTCTGCAAATCGGGTCGGTAGCATTTGACCCCTAGCTCCCCCTTAGATCTTGCGTCTGTGCCCACACGTGAGTTCCTTGCTCCCCCTCAGATCATGCACGATCCTGGAGCTTCTGTAGTCTTCATTCCTCATAATTGAGCATCCCCAATTCAGTCTTGAAAAGATTGAACTTGGCCTCGTCTAAGGGCTTTGTGAATATATCAGCAATCTGCTTGTCCGTGGGGACATAACAGAGAGTGATGTCCTTGTTCTCCACGTGCTCCCGAATGAAGTGGTAGCGCACTTCAATATGCTTCGTTCTGCTGTGCGATACAGGATTGTGGGCAATTGCAATTGCACTGGAGGAGTCTCAGTACATTGGAACTTCCTTGAACTGAAGGTCGTAGTCGGCTAACTGGTTTCTGATCCATAGTAGTTGTGCGCAACAGCTTCCTGCTGAAATGTACTCAGACTCTGCTGTGGAGGTAGCTACACAATTCTGTTTCTTACTGTTCCAAGAGATAAGTCTCCTGCCGAGGAATTGGCACGTCCCGGAGGTGCTTTTCCTGTCATCCCTACTTCCTGCAAAATCAGCATCTGAAAAACCTATTAGCTCGACATCATTGTTTCTCGGGTACCACAAGCCAAGATTGGGAGTCCCTTTAAGGTATCTTCGAATTCGCTTTGCAGCGACATAGTGAGATTCCTTAGAGTTCACCTGATATCTGGCACAGACACATGTGGAGAACATGATATCCGGTCTACTGGCAGTAAGGTAGAGTAGGGATCCAATGATGCTTCTGTATTTGGTTTCATCGAAAGGTTTAACTTTCTCATCCTTATCCAGAGACATGGTGGATCCCATTGGAGTCCTCATAGAGGTTGCACTCTCCATACCGAATTTCTTAAGGAGTTCATTTGTGAACTTCGTCTGAGAGATGAAGATTCCATCCTCAGACTGTTTCACTTGAAGTCCTAGGAAATACTTGAGCTCTCCCATACTGCTCATTTCAAACTTTCCTTGCATAAGTTTAGAAAACTTTTTGCGAAGATTGTTGTCCGTAGAGCCGAATATTATGTCATCGACATAGTATTGCACCAGCAAAATCTTGCCTTTGACTTCCCTGAGAAACAATGTTTTTATCTATTTTACCTCTAGAGAACTTGTTCTCAAGAAGAAAACTAGATAAAGTCTCATACCAAGCTCGTGGAGCTTGTTTCAACCCATATAAAGCTTTATGAAGAGAATAGACATGATTAAGATAAGTAGGATCGACAAAACCTGGGGGTTGAGCGACGTATACTTCCTATTTCAGGTCTCCGTTCAAGAATGCTGATTTCACATCCATTTGATAGACTGTGAATCCTTTGTGTGAAGCATACGCCAGGAACAATCTGATTGCCTCGAGCCTTGCTACTGGTGCGAAGGTCTGGTCGAAGTCAATCCCCTCCTCCTGTCTGTAACCTTGAGCCACCAGCCTTGCCTTGTTCTTTATGATGACACCATGTTCATCCAGCTTGTTTTTGAAGATCCACTTGGTGCCAATCACATTCTGCTTGTATGGTCTGGGAACTAGCGTCCAAACGTTACCACGTTCGAATTGATGTAGTTCATCTTGCATGGCCAGAATCCATGCCGCATCCTTGTTCGCCTCGTCGAACTTCTTTGGCTCAACCTATGACAGGAAGCTAAGATGCAACACTTCGTTAATAGTACCTCTTCGAGTTCTGACACCGACACGAGGATCTCCGATGATCTGATCTCTAGGATGATCCCTCACATGCCAGAGCTCTAGAAGTCTGGCGTATGGAGCTTCAACTACTTCTTGGGCTTCTCTTTCTTCCAAGAGATTTGTTCCATTTTGATCTTCAACATTTTCTGATGACGTGGAGGTGGGGACTTTGACGTACTTAGGAGTGTCATCTTTAGTGGTCTCATCCAGACTCAGCTGTTCCAGTCGTACACCTGCATCTTCAAGAATACCACTGGAAGAGTTGCTGTTAAGCAAACTTCCTTCATCAAATACAACATTTATTTATTCTTCTACCACTAGGGTTTTCTTATTGAAGACCCTATATGCCCGACTGTGGGAACTATAGCCCATGAATATGCCTTCGAAGCATTTTTCACCAAATTTAGTACGCGGGTACTTCCCATTATTTAGTACATAGCATCTGCAACCAAAAATCCTCAAGTAGGACATGGTTGGTTTCCTGCCTTTCAGTAGCTCGTAAGGCGTCTTACGATGATGCTTGTTGATCAATGCTCGGTTTTGTACATGACAAGCGGTATTGACAGCCTCTGCCCAGAAGTATTCCGGGAGAGAAGCGTCTTTCAACATTGTCGTGCAGGCTTCAATGAGGGTTCTATTTCTCCTCTCCGCAACTCCATTTTGCTGAGGAGTGCGCGGGGAGGAAAACTCATGAAAGATACCTTGTTCTTCACAAAACTCTGTCATAGCACCAGATTCGAATTCTGTTCCATGGTCACTTCTGATTTTGACCACAGAGCAGTTAAATTCGTTCTGAACCTACTTGACAAAACTAGTGAAGATGTCAAACGTATCTGACTTTCGTTTCAAAAAGAACACCCAAGTAAACCGAGAATGATCATCAACTATCACTAGCGTATAGGACTTGCCTCCCAAGCTATGAACTTGCACTGGACCAAACAAGTCCATATGTAAAAGGTAAAGACATCAGGAAGAATCTTTGTCTGCAATGCTCTTAAAGGTAGCCCGAGTCTGTTTGCCCATCTGGCATGCATGATAGGGGCTATCTTTGATGCACTTGATACTTGGAGCATCCCTTACTAAGTTCTTAGAAAACAGCATACTAATTGTCTTGAAATTAACATGTGCCAATCTCTTGTGCCATTGTTCACACAGAGATGCACTGCCTGTTGCCACAAGGCATGCGGGGGTAGAGGAATCTAGACTTAGAAAATCTAAGCAGAAGATATTTCTGCTCCTAATGCCTGATAATACCGTCTCAGATGAGGTACGTGAAATTATCAGACATTTATCCTTGCAGAACTTAACGTCATAACCTTTATCACAAAACTGACTTAAACTGATCAGGTTATGGTTTAACCCTTCAACATAAGCCACGTCTGTGATAGTGATTATACCATTGGAAATCATACTGTAACCTCTGGTGACTCCTCGATCTGACCCTCCAAAGATGACTTTGGGTCCATTCTCGACTGGAGTGTAATCACGCAGCAGGCTTCTTGTCCCAGTCATATGCCGAGAGCATCCACTGTCCAAATACCAGATCGGCATTTTGGTGGACTTTGGACATACCTGCAAAACAAAATTAATTTGCCTTAGGAACCCAATCGAACTTGGGTCCTAGATTCCTGGTTAGCACACTCCCCATCGGTTGGTTAACCCTACGAGTGGTCGGCCTCGCATTGCTAACATGGGGAGTCTCGTAATGCCTTGTATTAAACCAACAATCCACGGCAAAGTGACCGACTTTGCCACAGCACCAACAGTCGAATCTGTTGTACCTCTTCCTAGACTCCTGCCTTACCATGGGAACGGTGGTTACAGCTGGGGCCTTGGATCTTGAGGAGGAGGCCTCATGGTGACAGCAGTCACATGACTTCGTCACCTTCTGTATAACAGGCTTGGCTTTTGGTGCCTGCTTTCCATTATGACCGCTAGAGAACGGACCATAATTTCCCATGTGGATTTCCTCATAAGTTGCCTTGAAGGCACTCTCACCGAAGTTCCGGGGAAAGGTCCAACCGTCATATCGGCTCTTTGGCTTTGCAACCGAGGGCCGAAAATGATGGCCAAATGTTGACTCAAAGTCATGTTGGTTGCAAGGAAAGCCAGGCTTTCTGAACGCAACAGGACTAAGCGGAGCATTTCCCTTTTCATCAGCAGAGGTCTTCTTGGCGGCCTTATTCTTCCTCTAGTTCCTGTTTCTCCTGGAGGAGGAACCAGATACCCTTACATGCCCCAAGCCAGCTCCTTTGGCCTGAGCAGAGAAGGTATCAACAACTGGAAGAACTGTTTTTGGCATAGAGAAGCTCTTGACGATCTTCCTTTCTGCCGCAAGTTGTTCTTCCAACTTTTCGACTTCCTCCTGCTTAAGATCAAGGAGCTTCAGAGACTCTGAATGCATTGAGGTCAGGTCAAGGTGCTCCTGTCGGAGAGAGATCAAACTGGTGACCTCTTCCCTTAGGGAAACACACTCACCCTTAAGGAATTTTACTTCCTTTTTCTCAGCCTTCAATCTCTTTCGGCACTCCTCGAAAGTGTTGAGCAGAAGCTCATACTTCTCGAGGAGCTCAGCTTCACGGGCCGAAGGGCTATCCTCAGGTTCATCATCCTGAGAATCAGGATCAGAGTCGGAGTCGGAGAGAGGGGTGTGAGCTTTTACCTTCCCAGTAAACGGGGGACATTCTCCTTCTGAGTCAGAGCGACCCACCAGCCCGAAGTAGGCTTCCTCATCATCACTGGAGTCTGAGGAATCAGACTCACTCAGTGTCTTTGGCCTTTTGGCGATGTAGCTCCGCTCCTTCTTCTTATCTCTAGAGGATTTGTGCTCCTCTTCTTTCCCTTTTTCTCTCTTTCCTTGATAGCAGTCGGCCACGACGTGTCCTGGCTTATTTCATCCAAAGCAAATAATGTCAGCGGAGCGATGTTTGTTCGGTCTAGATGCATACCTGTCAGAAGAGTAATTTTTCTTCTGATGCCTGGAGGAGGAGCCGTCTCTCTTTCTTTGATTCCTCATCTTGAGGAATTTCTTGAACTCTCGAGTGATGAGGGAGAAATCCTCCTCCGACAGCTCTGAGCTGGAGGAGCATGGCTCGGAGTCCTCCTCCTCATCCTTTTTCCTGGCACGGTAAGAAACCGCACCCTTGCCTTTTCTGGAGTGACTGGCTTTTAGAGCCACGGTCTTTTCTTTGGCGACCGCCTTCTCTGCTTCTTCTTCTGCTTTTCTGGTGTTCAGCTGAAGCTCATAGGACATCAGCTTCCCAAACAGAATTTGTGGATCATTTTCTGCTAGTCTGCCAAATTCTCTGATGGCGCAGATCTTTGTGTCCCATTCCTTAGTAAGAGACCTAAGAAATTTGTCATTGAGTTCACCATTAGTGAACACTCTTCCGTAGCCCTTGAGGGCATTGACAATATTTAGGAAGTTCTCGTAGGTGACTCCGATCTATTCCTTAGGCCCTTGTCTGAAGGCCTCAAATTTTTGGTTCAGGAGGGATCTCCGATCATCCCTCACTTCATCCGTGCCCTCCATTAGGATGATCAGGCACTGCCAGATCTCCTGTGCTGTCCTGCAGTTGCTGAAGTTTTGCATCATTGAGTCATCAACTGCGCTGACCAGAATGTTTCGTGCCTTCTTGTCAAGTCCTACTAGCACCATCTCGTCCTTGTCCATTTCAGAAAGTGTCTTCGGCACCTTCTTGGTGGGATCAATGGTCGAGGCCTTAGTGGGTACATAAGCTCTCTCTTCTACGATCATGAAGAGTCGAGGATCAACTGCTTCCATGTAGAACCTGATCCTTTCCTTCCAGATAGGAAAGTTGAGCCTGGTGCACACTGGGATCTTGCCGGAGAACTTGAGCCCGTCCATAGTAGATGTTTGTCTTCTTCTTGACACTAGGGGCAGGATTCAACTCAAGGTGTTAACCTTTTTGATGAGTAACCTCGCTCTGATACCACTTGAAAGTCCACCTAGTGTCAACAAAGTTCACCTAGGGGGGGGGGGGAATAGGTGACGAGCAACGCTTTTGCGGAATTTACGAATGTACCTGCACAATAAAAATAAAAAGCACAGCACACAGAATACACATGCAATTTATAGTGGTTCCCCGACTTGGGTACATCCACTTTCCCCCTTCGACCTATCTCCCAACAAGGGACGACTCGGTCTCTTCTCCAACATGATTGAAATCCAATCCCTGCACTAACGGAAGGAACCCTTCCACACGTAGGAGTCAACACTCCCACAAATTGGGTTGCACTCAACCCTTACAACACGGAACAATCGTTCCTTTACAACAAATGTAAAATAGAATGTACATGAGATACAAACTTCGTTTGGAGACTACGGTGTTCCTCTTCGTTAGACGACGTGTTCGTGAAGTCAACGAAGAGTCTACAACCTTGGTCTCTCTTGGAAAGGATCTCCCCGGAAGCGGCGGTGGCAATAAGAGCAGCGGCTTGCTTCGGGATCGGTGGCTATGATGATGAGCGGCTGCTGAACTTAGAGATCCAATCTTCGTAGCGAAGCAAGCTTGGTCTTCCAACGGTCACACGAGGATCGGTCGTCTCGATCGATTCGGACGGGGAAGTTATTCCCGATCAACAAATCGAGAGACAGGAGATCTCTAGATAGACACGTGAGACTCAAAGCTTTGCTAAGATTCTGTCGCCGGAGATCGAGAGGAAACGCGATCAACAGCGGCGTCCAAATAGCGCGAGCGGCGACGGCGGCGGAGGAGCGATTTCGTGATTTTAGGGTTTTCTCTAGCTCGGCTTCTTTTTGTCTGCATCTTCCGTTCAAAACTACCCGTATATAAATACTGTAGATGCCTTCAAAAATGACCATTGTGGGACCCACAAGCAGAATCCCTAAGTCCTGGTCCATAACCTTAACAACGGCAGAATCCGGTTCAGGAAGTTCCAGAAAAACGCCCAAGTCAAAATCGGTGAGAATCGAAAGTGATTCTCGCCAAGTCGCCGAGAATCAAAGGTGATTCTCGACGATTCGGCGAGAATCAAAGATGATTCTCGTCGAATTTGCCTTGGTTGCACGCACTGCTTGACGGTGAGAATCAATCAGAGATTCTCGACAATTCGACGAGAATCAGTGATTCTCGCCGAATCGGCGAGAATCACTTGGTGATTCTCGTCGATTTTTACTTAGAAGCAGAGGTGCTCGCTTAGAAGAGGCTGGAACGAGTTCGGTGAGAATCAACCACTGATTCTCGACGACTCGGCGAGAATCACTAGTGATTCTCATCGATTTACACTTAGACGAATTTTCGTCTTTCCACCCAAGAGCTGCTCCTCGACCCATCCGTGCTCCTTCTCTTCTCTTGCATAAACACGGCCCTGTACTTGAAAGTAAGTGCACTCCAATAGAGAGAGTACACGTAGGCCAACACACTAATCTGCTCAACGAGGGATTACGTCGTGCAGACCCGTGTATATTGACCTACTGCACCCTGACATTGGTGTGCACTTAGCGTGGAAGAACTGCAAGCACAACTTAAAAGATTTTATCAAATACATTGTCTATTGACCTTAGCTTGTCCAGGGGCTTCTTCAAATCAGGTACATTGTGGATACAATACCCAACATAAATTTAATCCCAACCCTCCATTCCATCCTAACTATGCGGGGCTATCGCAACTAAACTTAAACTACAACTAAGCGTAGCTTTACCCTAACTCTAGATACCCACTGGACACCAAACCTCAGACAAAATAATAAAAGAAAGAGAATAGCCAAAAGTCCTACACAACCTAAATGAACATGGCTGGAATTAAAGGACAAAAATACAACAAGGTAATTTAGGTAAAAGAAAGGGGTCAAATTGGCAAGGGAAAGGAGCCACTTGCCTCACTACCAAGATGCAGCGATTGCAATACGAAACAGGCCTTGGCGGCAAGATCGGCCACCTACGGGTCAAAAGCAACAATTAAGAGAATAAGAAAGAAACCAACGGAAGTTAACTCTTTAAATCAGCCCTATAATCACTAATAACTTACATGGAAGGGAAGATCTAGACGAGAGCAAGCCAAATCCACTATCACACGAGAAAAACGGGCTCTAACCCTCCTGCAATAGCCGGCCAAAACAACCACCGCCTCCTCTCAAAACCCTTCCGCTGGAAGCTCTCCAGACTCGGGAATGGTGAAAATGAGGAGGAAAACGGTTCACGGCAACAAAAGATGCTCTCAGGAGAAAAAGTACGGAACACGCCACAGACACACCCATGACACGGCCCAACATGCCCGTGTCACAGGGCGTGTACTTATACACTCGACGAACGTCGATCTCCACTCGACGAAAACACGAGACACGCCCCAGACACGCTCGTGACATGGCCCGACATGCCCGTGTCATGGGGCGTGTACTCACACACCTAACCACTCGACGATCGTCGATCTCAGCTCGACAAAACAGGTGACATGCCCTGTGGCACGCCCGTGTCACAGGCCGTGTACCAACTCAAACACCACTCGACGATCGTGGAGTGCCAATCGTCGAACAGAGAGACATGCCTCGTGTCACGCCCGTATCTGATATGACACGCCCGTGACACGGCCGTGTTCTCACTAAAACACCGCCTGACGACCATCGAGCGCAGCTCGACGAACCGAAGGGGGACACTCCCTGTGACATGCCCGTGTCATAGGCCATGTTCCTACAAAAACCCGTTGACCAAAAATTCATCGACCAGAGAAAAGGGAGCTCTACCAGAGCACGACACGCCCTGGGTCACGCTCGTGACCCAGGCCGTGTCACCCAAACTTTCGCAAAAAAAACTGCTAACTCCTTAGCAAAAGACAAGGCACCAACCTACTAGCTCGGCTACATCATGCTACGCATAGCACAGCAAAACATTACAGCTAACAAAACAATCGTCGAAATGACGCGAAAGCAAACGATCCCGAATTTTGACCAAAACGCGCACCGTAGCTAAACTCCCAAGCTACGAAAACAACAGTGAGGTCGAAAACAACATCCGACGATCGCACACTCGGGCTAACACCTCCCGAAGCCAAAACACAAGTATTTCCCTAAGAGGCCCAACCGAGTCACCAAAACAGACTCCGGCTAGCTGGGGAAACTTGCTAACAGGCTACAACCAGGCTACACCAGGAACCTAAAGAGCTAAGACCACGCTCTACAACGGCGAAGGGCCGGACATGTGCCATCGTAACGCCAATCCAAGATCAAACAAAACAAAGAAATACCGGGGGCGTTACAGCCACTCCCCCTAAAAGAAAGTTTCGCCTCGAAACTTTACTCACAACACTTCTATAAAGAAGGAGAGAGAAAGAGCCAGGAAAGGGCTATATATAAATAAATAAAACAGAACATACCAGACACAAGATCAGGGAAATAGATGAGGGTGAGCCTCCCTCATAGCCGACTCCAACTCCCAAGTCGCGCTTTCTACATCCTGATTCCTCCATAAAACCTTAACCATAGGAATAGTCTTCTTCCGCAGCGCACGAACCTGAGAATCCAGAATGCGGACAGGAACCTCCACATAAGAAAAATTCGGCTCCAACTGAGGCACAGAATCCAAAACCTGCCTGCCATTCATCACACATTTCCGCAGCTGACTGATGTGGAAGACATCATGCACGCCAGGGAAATTTGCGGGCAAAGCCAGCCTATAAGCTGATAACCCAATCCGCTCAACAATCGGAAATGGCTGCACGTACCTCGGGTCCAACTTCCTATTCTTGCCAAAACGCTTGACTCCGATCAACGGGGAGACCTTTAAGAACACTGAGTCCCCCAACACAAATTCCAAGTCCGATCTACGCCGGTTGGCATTCTTCTCGTATCTCTCCTGGGCTAACCGAAGCTTTTCCCGAATAAGCTTCACGACGATTTCCATCTCCTCGAGCGCTTCAGGACCCAACAAAGGTCTCTCGCCAACCTCAGCCCAAAACAAGGGAGTCCTGCAGCGCCTCCCATACAAAGCTTCAAAACGAGCCATTTGCAAGCTTTCTTGATAACTGTTGTTATACGCAAATTCCATAAGCCGCAAGCGCTCATCCCACGCTCCTCCGTGGTCCAGAATATAGCATCGGATCATATCTTCCACAATCTGATTTACTCGCTCCGTCTGACCATTGGTCTGCGGATGAGAAGCCGTGGAATATCTCAAATCTGTACCCAACCCTTCTTGAAGGCTCTTCCAAAAATGAGACGTAAACCTGGAGTCTCGATCTGATATGATACTCATGGGTATACCATGCAATCTGATAACCTCATCCAAATACAGCTCGACTATCTTACTCATCAGATAATTGATCTTAAATGGTACGAAGTGAGCACACTTCGTCAATCTGTCTACGATCACCCAAACGGAATCATGCCCCTTAGGATATCTCGGTAAGCCTGTAATGAAATCCATCGAGATACTCTCCCACTTCCACATCGGAATCTCCAATGGAGTCAGCTTGCCACCAGGCCTCCCATGGTCGTCTTTCACACGCCTGCAAGTGAAACACTCTGAAACAAATCTGGCTATGTCCTTCTTCATCCCACACCACCAGGTAATCTGCTTTAAATCATGATACATCTTGGTAGACCCTGGATGGTAGGCAACACTAGATCCGTGGGCTTCTCTGCACACCATATCCCAGATATATCCAACTGCGGGGATGCAAAACCTGCCACGATACTTCAAGGTACCCGCATCATCTATAGAGAAATCTTGTAGTTCACCTTTTTCATCTCGAAGATACAAATGCAGAAGATCGGGATCATCCTTCTGATGCAGTCTCGTAATCACAATCCACGAAGGTTCTTCCACTGACAAGCTACTCTGCGAATCGCAGCTTCCCACCGAAATGTCCATCAAAAGTAACTCTTCCACTAGACGCTCGGCGGAGAGATTGAAAATCTTCCCTGACTTCCGACTCAGGGCATCGGCAACCACATTCTCCTTGCCCGGATGGTACTGGATTTCAACATCATAGTCGGCCACGTACTCCAACCATCGCCGCTGGCGCAGATTCAATTCTTTCTGGGTGAAGACATACTTCAAACTCTTATGATCCGTGAAAATCTTGCACTGCGCGCCATATAGCAAATGCCTCCACAATTTCAACGCATAGATCACAGCTGCAAACTCCAGGTCATGCGTATGGTAATTCCTCTCGTGAGTCTTTAGCTGCTTCGACCCGTACGCAATCACCTTCCCGCCCTCCATCAATACGCAACCTAGTACGACATGCGAGGCATCCACATATATATCACACTCGCTATCATCAGTAGGCAAGGACAAAATTGGAGCTGAACATAGCCTTCTTTTTAGTTCCTCAAAAGCCTCCTCACATTTGCCATCCCATATGAAGGCTACATTCTTCAGCGTCAACTTGGTCAACGGCGCAGACAAGGTAGAGAAGCCCTCTACAAATCTTCTATAATATCCGGCCAAGCCCAAGAAGCTTCTGATCTCTTTTGGAGTAACAGGCCTCGCCCATTCCATAACAGCAGCGATCTTTTCTAGGTCCACCGATATTCCCTCCTTATTAACTACGTGGCCGAGAAAAGACACTTGAGGTAACCAAAATTCGCATTTGCTCAGCTTGGTGTATAGCTTATGGTCTCTCAGAGTCGCCAAGACCAGTCGCAAATGTTGATCATGCTCCTCTGCATCTCTAGAGTACACCAAAATATCATCTATAAAGACAATCACAAACTTATCTAGGAAATCCC
Organism: Platanthera guangdongensis; assembly: GCA_039583875.1. Lineage (NCBI taxonomy): Eukaryota > Viridiplantae > Streptophyta > Magnoliopsida > Asparagales > Orchidaceae > Platanthera > Platanthera guangdongensis. The sequence continues at coordinate 92,802,268 of CM077157.1, read as the reverse complement.
TGAAAACTCTGTTCATCAGATCCATAAAAGCTGAGGGTGCATTAGTCAAACCAAATGACATAACCAAAAACTCAAAATGCCCATGACGAGAGCGGTACGCCGTCCGCGGAACATCTGACTCCCGAATCCTTAACTGGTGATAGCCCGAACGAAGATCAATCTTGGAAAACACGGCACTACCACGCAGTTGGTCAAACAAATCGTCAATCCGAGGCAAAGGGTACCTGTTCTTAATAGTAACCTTGTTCAGCTCTCTATAGTCGATGCATAGCCTCATCGACCCATCTTTCTTTTTAACGAACAGCACTGGTGCACCCCAAGGTGAAGAGCTCGGCCTTATGAAACCTTTTGCCAACATCACATCCAGCTGAATTCACAACTCTTCCAGCTCTAGCGGGGCCATCTGGTACGACGCCTTGGCAATAGGACGCGTGCCTGGCTCCAAATCTATAACAAACTCGACATCTAGATCGGGTGGGAGACCGGGAAGATCATTAGGAAACACATCAGAGAAGTCACACACCACAGGAATCTCTTTCAAACACGACACTCTAACAACTGTCCCTACCAGAGAGACCAAACAGGCAAAACAGCCAGAATCAAGCAACTTCCGAGCACGCACCGCAAAAATGACTGGAGACTCCTGGAGAGAATACCCATAAATGCTCCCTGGCTGACCGTTGTCTTTGACGAAGTCCAAGCACTTACCCTTGCACTGGATCACAACATCGTACCTTGATAACCAGTCCATGCCCAAAATAACATCGAAGTCCTCCAGGTCAATCACCTTCAGATCTGCCTTGGCTAGAAAATCCCCCAACAAAATCGGACAATCCACGACACCCAGGTCCGTAACCACAGAGTCACCGGAGGGGAACTTAACGCAAAAGGCACCACCAACACGATCTAGGCCCAAACTGAACCGCTCCATGAAGGCTCTAGCCACAAACGAGTGGGTAGCGCCTGAATCGAAGAGAACGCGCGCCCAACGGTTCTTTACCTTAAGTCATCCTACAAATAGCGCATGCATCTAAGGCAACAAACACTAAAACGAAACTACAACCAAAAAGGAAACATAACGAAACGACTGGGGAGGAGTCGGACCTGAAATAACCTGGGTCGAAGTCTGCGCTTCGTCTGGCGAAAGCACATTCAGCTTCCCCTTTCCTCTATCAAATTGCTGAGGCGATGGCAAAGCCTGGAGGGGACTGGCTGTAGAACAGGCTGGAACTGTGGGCACTTTGTCTTGAGATGACCCTTCTGGCCGCACTGAAAACAGACCTTATCTTTTAACCAGCAACGGGCAGCCTCATGCCCCTTACTTCCACATAAGGCACATACCAAGTCTCCTCTGGGAGCACCCTGAATCGCGTGCACCTGTTCCTTCTTCTGCGCTCCCAACCTTTTGAAACACTTCTCAAAGGGGTGGCCTGGCCGGCCAGAAAAACTACAAACCTCTTTGTTCTTCTTCCTCGAGATAGCATCAGGTTCCTGAGGGCTCTTACCTCCAACGGTCTTCTGCTTATCATTCCTCAACTGCTGGCCTCTATTATTGGCATTCTCAATGGCCTCAACTCTCAAGGCAGCTTCAACGATGCTGGCATAACTGATTGCTCTGTAGGCATTCGCTAACTGCTGAATGTCACTTCTTAGTCCACCCAGAAATCGCTTAACTCGGTCTGCTTCAACACTAACCAGACCAGGAGCAAACCGACTCAATTTACTAAACTCAATATCATACTCACTAACAGTGAGTTTCCTCTGCTTCAAATGGAGAAAGTCATTCATCAGCCGGTCCCTCTCGATTGAAGGCAGAAATTTACTCAACAGCATCACCTTAAATGACTCCCAAGAGCATCGTGCCACCAAGCTTTCTTTTTCCCTAAGCCACCAATTCTTTGCTAAGCCCTTGAGCTGGTAGGCAGTGAGCATAACTCTCTGATCGTCCGTAATCCCTGAGTAAGAGAACATCTCCTCAATGGTAATTAGCCAGTCATCCAAAATCATGAAATCTGCTTGCCCATCATAAGTAGGGGGTCTCAGCCGCTGAAACTGGGATATAAACGCCATCTCCGGGGGGCACCACAACCAAAGGCACGAGAGGAGCAGGAGGGGCAGGAACAGCTACCCCCTCAGCGGGGTCCGGAACTCTCGGAGCCTGTCCCGCCACCACTGCCACAAGGGACTGAATCATAGCCTGCAACTCGCATGCATCATCTACCACTTCATTTCCCAAAAGTTTGGTGTCTCCCGCCTCTATCCAAGACATCGGTGTTCGACACCGCCTCCCATAAAAAGCTTCATATGGTGCCATCTTTATACTTGCTTGATAATTGTTGTTATAAGCAAACTCTACCATGTAGAGGTGATCCTCCCGCTTCTTGCCAAAGTCAAGAATACACATCCTCAGCATATCCTCCATAGTACGGTTCGTTCTATCGGTTTGTCTGTCAGTTTGAGGATGGAAAGTCGTACTGAACTTGAGATTCGTGCCCAGACTCTTCTGAACCAACCTCCAGTGCTTGGACGTGAAATGTCCATCACGATCACTAATTATACTCTTAGGAATCCCATATAGTCGAACAATGTTGCGAACATACAACCCTACCAGCTTCTCTACGCTGTCCTCCTTCCCATTTGGGATGAAGTGAGCCACCTTGGTTAAGCGATCCACAATCACCCAAATCGCGTCGTTACCCTCCTGCAATCTAGGAAACACATGCACAAAGTCCATGGAGATTTCATCAAATTTCCACAAGGGAATATGAAGAGGCTTCAGGAACCCGCCCGGCTTCTGACACTCGGCCTTCACCAAGGTACAAGTTTGGCATCGATTCACGTAAAAAGCTACGTCCCGCTTCAGTCTAGGCCACCAAAGGGATTTCTTCATATCCAAGTACATCTATGTGCAGCCCGGGTGAATGGAGTACTTTGTGAAGTGAGCCTCATACATCAACTCCTCACGGTGTTTGCCGAATTGTGGTACACAAATCCTTCCGTCCTTCCTCAAAATCACATCAATTATCTCCCAGGTGATACTCTCGCACTTTTGAGCTTCCACCAAATATGGCTGGAACTCATCATCCAAACGGGTCGCTTCCGGAATATGATCAGACAAATCGTTCTTCATTTCAATCCAGTTCAACCGAGCCATGCTAGACTCACCCCTTGCTACACACTCCAAGCCGAGGGACTCACAGTCCAGCACCAATCGCTCATCATGAGCTTCGATCCAATTCCCTTTCCCAGAGTATTTTCTACTTAAGGCATCTGCCACCACATTGGCTTTGCCTAGCGTATACTGAATCGCCACCTCGTAGTCTCCAAGGAACTCGACAAATCTGCGCTGTCTCATATTCAAGTCCTTCTAATCTAGGAGATACTTTAGGTTTTTATGATTTGTGAAGATCTCCACCTTCGCGCCATAAACATAGTGCCGCTACAATTTCAAAGCAAAGATTACCGCCGCCAATTCCAAGTCATGGACGGGGTAAATCCTCTCGTGAGTATTCAGCTACCTAGACACAAAGGCTATCACACTGCCATGTTGCACCAATACGAAACCCAAACCGCATCCCGATGCGGCACTAAAAATTTGAAATCCTTCGGCACCTTTCGGTAGACTTAGTATTGGAGCTGTCATCAGCCTTTCCTTCAGTGTCTCAAATGCCTGATTGCACTCCTGAATCCATACAAACTTCTGGTCCTTACGAGTCAGTGAAGTGAGGGGTAGAGCTATCCACGAAAAGTTTTCTACGAACCTTATATAGTACCCGGCTAGCCTAAGAAAACTTCGGATTTCCGCCATGGTTCTCAAAGTTGGCCAATCTCTAATGGCCTCCACTTTTGTTGGATCTACTGCCACCCCATCCCCACTAAGCACATGGCCAAAAAATGCCACCTTCTCTAGCCAGAACTCGCACTTTAAGAACTTTGCATAAAGCTGGTTCTCTCTCAACACTTGCAAGACTATTCTCAAGTGAGTCTCATGCTCCACCTTCGATTTGGAGTAAACCAGAATGTCATCAATAAAGACAACTACAAAAGTGTCCAAGTATTCCTGAAATACTCGTTTCATCAAATCTATGAATACGGATGGTGTAATATCCCGTATCGCACTAGGCCCCTTGTGCGTGTTTTTGAGTTTGGAGAGCTGACCTGGGTTCAGGGGGAGTGCTGACAACTGGGCAGCACATGTGAAAAGAGGATAAATTCGTCAAGCATAGGACATGGGTAGAGACACGAGCATGTCCCTACCCGTGTGGGAGTGGCCAGCTCTCGAGTTGATGACTCGACTATGTCCAGAGAATGATACGGGTATTGACATAGGCGTGTCACTACCCATGTGATGTGACACGAGTAGAGAAACGGGCTTGTACCTACCCGTGTGCGTGTTTGTCGAGTTGAACTCGACACAACATGTCGAGATCGACGAACTGCATGTCGAGATAGACAAATTGTATGACACGGGTAGAGATACGGGCATGTCCCTACCCATGTGTGTCAAGTTAAACTCGATAAAGCATGTCGAGATCGATGAACTACGTGTCGAGATCGACGAATTATATGACACGGGTAGAGACATGGGCGTGTCCCTACCCGTGTGCCGTTGTGTCGAGTTAAGTTCGTCAAAATGTATCCAGAGAAGGACACGGCTAGGGAACACGGCCGTGTCATGTGGACACTGGTCGGGACACGCCAGACACGGGCGTGTCCCTACTCGTGTCGAGTATTGAACCGACACTGCAACCGTCGTTGGCGCTTCGCCTGAAGAAGGACACAGGTAAGGACACGGGCGTGTCCCTACCCGTGTCACCTTTTTATATAAAAGGGGAAGTGAAAACCCTAGCCATTTTCATGCTCATTTCATCCCCTATTTTCTGAGAGAAACTCCTATTGAGAGAAGGAAGTTGCTGGAGCATGTTCTAGAGGAGGAGATCCGCCATTGTCGTGAAAGAGAAGATGCCGCCGAGAAGAGTCACAAGATCCATGACCGAAAATAGTGGAAATGCCGGAAATGAGGTGAGCTTCCTCCCCTCTCCCTTGGTGCTATATTTGTAGATATCTAGGTGAGATGTCGACTCAAAAGAGTCTTGACTAGCGAGATGGTGATTTCTCTAGTGTGAGGCTGATCTAGGGCTTGTGCTCTTGGTTAGTGGTGTCTTCTACCTCTCCAACCTTCTATGCGATGATGGGAGATGGTTTCGTGAAGAGTAAAGGCCTCATGAGGGTGAATAAGGGTGGAGGAATTTCTGGTGTGATCTCGGAAGACCGACTTGAGGAGGAAGATGAACCGATGCCGTCCATTCCTCTTTAAGTGGCATGCAAAATCTGTGTTCTCCGCGCAACAATCGTCTTGGCTATTTTCAGATGTGATATGTCCAGATGTGGGCTGTAGACTAAACACGGAAGTTGAAGTCCTTGAAAATACATTTCCAACGAGTGGTTGAACGACTTCAGGTGAAGTCTATAGCCATATGAAAGTCTGAACGAATATGATGTCCGATAAATCCTACTTGCATAAATTGTGTTCTGTACGCAGCAGATTTCAAGGCCAATTTCAAGTATGACACTTTTGAATCTGGGTTGTGGTGTGAACATAAACGTTGTAGCCCTTGGAAATACCTTTCCATCGAGTGGTTATCCGTCTTCACCAGATTCTTATAGATTCGTAAATCGCCAGTTGAATTTGCTGTCCAGATTTATTCTCCACTTAAATTCTGGGTTTTTATATAATATGGATTTGGATTCGGTGGAATCGATGTTGCAAACTAACTCAAGATTTTGGTGCACTATTTTATGTTAACCACTATAGTGCTATGAATGATGAAGATTATTAATTGGTTTTCATATAACTGAATTGTGAAGCAAGCTTACTTAAACGAAATGACTTGTTAGAAACTGGTAGACTAGTATATATGCGCATTATGTTATACCATGTTGAAATCATTTGAAATGACATATAGAAAGATAAACTATGGCCATGAGTATGTTGATGGTTGGAATGAAATTTAGTAGGCCAATACTTAGAGCGTAGTCTCCCTACGGGTAGTATTGTGGAAGGATGTAAGTGTGGTGTTGACCGTCACTAGTTGGGTTAATGTTGAGATGAGGTATAGATGGATGGTTGAGTTGTGTCCTCGTGCTTACTTCTGAGGCCCCTTCCATGCCACGGTGATGTGGAATTTGCATGCGGTGTCAGTCGACACGCGGTGTCGTAATCTTGGGTTAAGGATAGTATGGCAGGTCTACGGGCTCGCCGATCGTCACACCGACGAGAGTTGACAGTTAGAATTTGGATGGTTGGGCTGTGTCCTCGGTGTTTACATCCCGGGGCCCCTTCCGTGCCAAGTGAATGGTTGTGCTGTGTCCTCGTGCTTTCTTTCGAGGCCCCTTCCGGGTCACACCAGGCCAGTTCAGGCTGTGTTCTCGGTGCACATCTACCCGAGACCCCGTTTGGCCATAGTACGCATGGGCTCCACTGTTGTGTTCTTAGAGTTGAGGCGTACGGAGGTCTAGGTGAAGTAGTGTGGATACCCGCCTAGTAGTAGAGATGCCCGCTCTACTGTCACCGCTTGGCCACGGCGGTTGATGCCTGAGAGGTTAGCTACCTGCTCGAATATTGGGAACTATAGTCTGTGTCGACATGACAATTGAATGTATGTGATCATGGGTGATTCATTGCATAGTATACATACAATTTCATAACATTGCACAACAAGATCCTCATCATATAATTTTGTATGGGCACTCCTATACGATGACTTACTTTATGCAAACCGATCCTTAACTTATGAGTTTGTATGGGCATCCTTATAAGTTAAGTTACTTTCTTGTTGTAGTTACTTATACTTGTTGAATTACTATTGCTCAATTAGAACTACTAGTTTATAATATGGTTATTCATGTACTATTACCACCTGCTTGTTCCTATTTTACTACTTGTATATATTACCCTTGCTCTTTTCTCCGCCCGGTGCCGAGGAGTCGCCGGGGGAGCGGATGTGAAGCCACTTAGTTTTTTCGACCAATGATTGCTACGTCTTCCTTTTTAGGAGGTCACCCCGCAGGTAGAGCAACCGTAGACCATACAGCAGGACAGCCAGACCAGGTCAACAGGGCATGAAGTGATGGTGCTGTCGCTACCGTCGGTTACGGATGTGAGTGTTGAGCGACTCTAATGTAGCCGATTTGGGAAATTTTATAGCTGTACTCTGATACTTGTAGAAGCTTATTATTAGCTTCTTATTTGTTGTACTATTTGGACAGTATTACTTAGTGTGGATTTGACTTCTTCTTTTATATTATGGTTGGGTTGGCATGTTTATATTGATATTGGTTATAACCGGTGGAATAGGCGTCTTGTCGTATATGTTAGCCTGTGTGCTAATGCTACCACAATGCGGGTGTTTCAGGCATAAGACCCCCCTTTGTGCCATGTTTTGGGATCCTAGAGGTAGGGTCTTACAAATGGTATCAGTTTGCGACGATCCTCAACTAAATAAGTCATTCAACAATGGTACCACCCCCATTCGATTAGTCAGTTTGCAGACAAACTGACTTAGCGGAAGCAGAGGTGTGCCCATATGTAATTCACACTATGTTGTCCAACTTTGACCTCAAGATTACCCAACCTGACCATACGTTTATGTTTTACGTGTAGATTCCAATGCACGTTGAGCCGATGGGGGGCACTCCTGCCCTTTCCATACCCCACTCAGTTTCAACAATCTGAGTTGGGGCAGATGCTCACCGCCATCCTGGATGCCTTTAGGGCGCAGCAGTCTTTAGTTCAACAACAGGCTCCAGGCTCTAACTGGCTGAGCACCTTTCGGGCTCTCTTCCCTCCCGCCTACCTCGGGACGGAGTCGACCGTACGCACAGAGGAATGGCTTGACACGGTGTAAGAGCTATTGGTAGGGATCCGTTGCCCGAACAACATGGCTGTATCGTTGGCGGTGTCCATCTTGGATCTACATGCTAAGAGGTGGTGGAAGTCACTCATGGGCTCCACATTCCAAGGACGAGTGTATACCGAGATAAGTTGGAGCGAGTTCTCGGGTGTCTTCTTGGAGCACTTCATTCCTACATCGGCTCGAGACGAGCTCGAGCAGAGGTTTCTACTACTGAAGTAGGGTTCAAAATCAGTTACAAAATACCAGCTAGAGTTCCAGCATCTCGTAAGGTTCACAGACTCATATGACCTGGATGATAGAGGATACGCCAAGAATTTCTACAAAGGGATGCGAGATCCCCTAAGGCAGGACCTTTTGTTTATAGCAGATGCTAGCTTGGCAGAGATTATCGATATGGCAAAGAGATTGGAGGTGGATCACTTGAGTAGTGGTGAGAGGCCTGCGGAAGACATGATGCAAGCTGGCCCAAGTAATAGAAGAAGGCAGGACTTTAGGATAGGAATGGGACTTCAAAGAGGTGGAGGATGTTTCCACCGATATTTTAGAGTGGAGAATCCGATTCCGCAGCGGCCTGCGTTGCCTCCACCGCCTTAGCCTCAATAATTTCAGCAACATGACGGGCGTCGTGGGCTGGTGTGTTTTGAATGCAACCAGCCGGACCACATTCGATGTTTCTACCCGCGGTTGTATGTGAATGTCCCTCCTGCTCTCCCTCCGGAAGCTCCGCGGGGGCGGAATTACATGCATGGTCGAGGATGAGGACCGCGAGGAGGGAACCGCGGCCCTGCTCTGGATCAAGTGTACGCATTGGACATGGCACAAGAATGGAATCCCCAAGATGTGATTGAAGGTATGATTAAAATGATTATCACGTTTTACTTATCCAACTTAAAGTTGCTTGAGACATACTAGACACCTAGCAATAAGTTTTGGTTATTGGTACTTAGGCACCGTGATAGTTGGAGGGAAGACGGCCTATGCACTATTCGATACTGGTGCCTCACACTCCTTTGTGTTTGAGGACTTCATTAAGGACATGGAGGGCGTACAATACTTTACTGGTATAGCCCGACGAGTGCGCCTACCGGATGGATCAGAGATGATTGCAACCGCTAAGTGCGAGTTCGAGATATTTATTGAAGGAAAGGGCTTCGATACACCTGCCACGGTCTTGAGAATGCCGGAGTTTGACATCATTTTGGGCATGGCGTGGTTGGACTGGCACCTTGCGAGGATTGGCTGTACAGAGAAATGAATTAACTTGAGACATGGAGACACCGACGTCATCTTCCAAGGTATTAGCTTCGCACCTCTTATGTTGTTATCTTCAGTTCAGGCAGTAAAAGCCCATATGAAGGCGGATGACGTCTTCATGATCTGGTTCGAGTTGAAGGAGTTAACATTGGATATAAAAGACGTACAGGTAGTGCGGGACTTCCCCGAAGTATTTCCTGAGAAACTGCCAGGATTACCTCCACATAGAGAGGTTGACTTCCAGATTAATCTAGTACCGGATGCCAAGCCGGTATCCATGGCCCCTTACCGAATGGCCCCGAAGGAACTCACGGGGTTTAGAGTTCAACTATAAGAACTGGTGGAGTCAGGGTTCATTCGCCACAGTTTTTCGCCCTGGGGAGCCCTTGTATTATTCGTGAAGAAGAAGGATGGGACACAGCGTTTGTGCATAGACTATCAGGAACTCAATCGGCTGATAGTGCAGAACACTTAACCGCTACCTCAGATCGACGAGTTGTTCGATCAATTAGTGGGAGCGCATTGGTTTTCTAAGCTGGACTTGCACTCAGGGTAATATCAATTGAGAATACAAGAAGGTGACATCCAGAAAACGGCCTTTAGTTCAAGATATGGACTGTACGAGTTCACTGTAATGCCATTTGGGCTCACAAATGCCCCTTCGGCCTTCATGAGCCTGATGAACAAGGTGTTTGAACCTTATTTTGATATCTTCGTCATTGTTTTCATCGATGACATCTTGGTCTACTCAAAGATGGAGGATGAGCATGTTAAGCACTTGACCTTGGTATTGAAGAAATTAAAAGAGCACGCCTTGTTCGCCAAGTTCAGCAAGTGCAAATTCTGGCTTAAAGAGGTTACTTTCTTGGGGCATGTGATCAGTGGAGCAGGACTAGCGGTGGATCAGTCCAAGGTTCGTGTCGTGAAGCAGTGGTCGCCCTTGAAGTCGGCGACCGATGTGAGTAGCTTCCTTGGACTTGCCAGTTATTATTTCTAGTTCGTAAAAGGATTCTCCAAGATTGCCCTCCCTCTTACTTCCTTGACAAAGAAAGGTGTGTCATTTGAGTGGACACCCCAGTGCGAAGCGGCGTTCCAAGAGCTGAAGGATATACTTGAAAGTCCACCTAGTGTCAACTATCTTCACCTATGGGGGGGGGGGGAATAGGTGACGTGCAGCGTTTTTGCGGAATTTAAATTGTACCTGCACACAAAAATAAAACAACACAACACAAAAGAGTACACAAGCTATTTATAGTGGTTCCCCGATTTGGGTACATCCACTTTCCCCCTTCGACCTATCTCCCAACCAGGGACGACTCGGTCTCTTCACCAACAGGATTGAAATCCAATCCTTGCACTATCGGAAGGAACCCTTCCACACGTAGGAGTCAACACTCCCACAACACGGGTTGCACTCAACCCTTACAACTAGGAACCAACGTTCCTTTACAACAAAAGTAAAGCTAGAATGTACAAGAGATACAAACTACGTTTGGAGACTAAGGTGTCCCTCTTCGTTGACGACGTGTTTTTGAAGTCCACGAAGAGTCCACTACCCTAGATCTCTCTTGGAGAGAATCTCCCCGGAACCGGCGGCGGCAAGATGGGCGGCGACTAGGTTCACGGGATCGGCGGCGACAACGGAGTGCGGCTGCTAAACTTTGGAGATCCAAACTTTGTAGCGAAGCAAGCTAGGTCTTCCAACGGTCACACTAGGATCAGTCGTCTCGATCGATTCGGACGGGGAAGGTTTTCCCGATCAACAAATCAAGAGACAAGAGATCTCTGGTTAGACACGTGAGACACTAAGCTTAGCTAGGCGTCTGTCGCAGAAGGATCTGGGCGAAACCACGATCAAACGGCGAACAACTCGGCACGAGCGGCGACGGCGGCGGCGGCGGAGTGGAAACAGCGAACTAGGTCACGTTGCGGCTCGTCTTTTTTCAAAACTTCTTCGCTGCTTTACTGTTCAAGAATACGCGTGTATTTATACACAAGTATACTCCTAAAAGACCGTTGTGGGTCCCACCTGAAGGAAACCCTAGTTTCGGTTCAACACAGTCCCAGCGGCAGAATCTGGTCCAGCAGCTTCCAGAAAAATTGCCAAGTCAAAATCGGCGAGAATCGAAGGTGATTCTCGACGAATCGGCGAGAATCAGTTAGTGATTCTCGACGATTCGCCGAGAATCACTAGTGATTCTCGCCGAATCACTTGATGATTCTCGCCGAATCACTTGTTGATTCTCGACGAATATTACTTGGCCATGATCTGCTCAACGATGTGTTCAGCGAGAATCACTAGTGATTCTTGCCGAATCGGCGAGAATCACTTGGTGATTCTCGTCGAATTATACTTAGACGAATTTTCGTCTTTCCACCCAAGAGCTGCTCCTTGACCCATCCTTGCTCCTTGTCTGCTCTTGCATAAACACGACCCTGTACTTGAATTAAGTGCACTCCAATAGAGAGAGTACACGTAGGCCAACACACTGATGTGCTCAACGAGGGATTACGTCGTGCAGACTCATGTATATTGACCTACTGCACCCTGACATTGGTGTGCACTTAGCGTGGAATAACTGCAAGCACAACTTAAGAGGTTTCATCAAATACATTGTGAATTCATCTTAGCATGACAGGTGGCTTCCTCAAATCCAGGTAATTGTGGATACAATACCCAACAATCTCCCCCTATTTGACGAAGCCAAAATCCTACTAGCTAAGATGAATAACACCAACCAGATAGTATAAACAACATTCAGAATTTAAATATGCAGCACAAGAGAATATAGGTAGACAAATCAAGACTTGAGTCATTCATAAATACAAATGCATATATATATATATATATATATATGTATATATACATAATCTCAAGATTGTTCATATAATAACAATAACCATTAATTGTTCTTAAGAGAGAATGACAAGCTATAAATTTTTGACTATTTTTCTTTGGCTAAGTCATCCTTGAGTTTTTGAGCCAAATACTTCTTTCCTTGCATCTCCATATACTCTTTGGGCTTCGGATAATATCTGGGAGGAGGAGCTTTATCTGCCGCAGTATTGGTCCTGAAGAAGATGTTTCGTTTTGCTTCATACGTCTTGTGCATCTTCCACTCATACTGGCAGTATACATCGTTTCGATTGATTTCCCCTTTTTCCTGTAGCCAGAATGTGTCCAAAATGATACTCTTGGATACTGGGCTCCACTTTTTGTTTCTTACTTCCTCCTCCTTCAGTCTGATTCTCTTTTCAGCTTGTGTTTCCTTTGATGTCCCTTCTTGAGACTTTCTCTTGTCCCTGGCTTTTGCTAGGGCCTCTTGGTCAAAAATGGCCATACGTTTTGCTTTGGAAATAGCCCTAGCATCAGCATCACTTAAGGGAACTTCTGCAGCACTTACTCCCTCAGCAGCCGTACTAGTCTCAGGAGCATGAATACCCGCAGGATTTTTAGAAAAATCGACGCCTAACGCCTGTTGGAGCATCCACCAGCAACTGTCATAGACATATTTGTTTGACTATTCAAAGTTGTTGATCATAACTTCCCGAAGCTCAGCCATCTTAGCTATATATTCTTTCTCCCCCTTTTTGGCTTCGACTGCGATGGAGTTTGCATAGGAGTGCAGTGAGTCATTGATATGTTTTGTAGTCCTGGAGAATTCAGTGACCAAGGCCTGCTGATTGCTGTTGAGAGTTACCATATTGCCATCAAACTTTTAAATGTTGTTTGCTATGACGTGAGCATTCTGATTCACTATGGCGAGAGTATCAGTGTTCTTTTTCAATCCGGCCATAAGAAGAGTGATAGCTTGGCCGGCCGCTGTATACTTATCTTCAAATTTCTTTTCCATCACGTCAAGTTTATGATTGATCTCCACCATGTTCTTGAGCATGAGATTTTCAGATTTCTTAATCCTTTTCAACATTTTATCTTGAGCTTTCTCAAAAGATGCCTTAAGCTCATCCACTATGCCCTGAATGATATTCACCGTGTGAGTGGCTAGATCATCTCGTAGTGGATGGGCCTGAGGCACTTCTTGTCCTTGCACTTCATCAGATGCACCTGTAGAGTTGGACACGAGCACAGCCTCTAAGGGAGGAATACTTGCAGCATCTGCAGATTTCTCGGACTCCCCCTCCACTCGTGCACCAATGTTCTCAGGAACGATCTCAGGTGCGTGCTTGTCAGATAGAGCTTCAATGATATCCTGAGTCTCCAATGCTTCCTGTCCCTCATTGCCTTCTTCTTCACTTTCATCATCCATGAGATCATGCGCATCAGCATCATCTTCGTCAGCAGTCTCCTCTATATTAGCTTCGGCTCCTTGATCGTTCAGGTTAAGAGCCTCCTCATTCTCCATCACAGTTTCACTTGCTTCTTGTATAGCTGCCACTGCATCTCTGACTATCTGGGAGATGTCAGATACGATATGAGCATCAGTTGGTAGAGGCTCCCCCTCAATTCCTGCAGTCAAAGCGTCAGGAATTTCACTGGGGATGACTGCTGGAGATACGTCCTGTTGTTCTTCCATGGCAGCCTGCCCAATTCGCCTCTCCCATCTGTAAAAAACACTCGAGTCCATTTTCTTTAAGTAATGTATAGGAACACCTTTACTCATGTCATATTTATCTCCATTCAGCTGATTGAGATACAGACTGATGATTCGGCCAAAGCTCGGAGATCTCAGGGTGTCCTTTATTTTCTCAAACAGCAATGCCCCCCAGTTGAAGCTTTTTCTGCAGACAATTGCCACCAGGATCTTGAACATGTCCGCAGAGATGTGGTCATGAGAGCCCGGTTTGCATACGAGTACCTTCCCAACTATGTCTGACAGAAGTTTCCCTTCTTCATTCATATCCTTTCTCTTTATCGACCGAGTTCCTCGAGGGAGTCCACAGAATAATAGAGTCCTAGTTTTGTTTTCTTCCTCAAGATAATCCTCGTGCTCCGAGCTAGTGAGCTGCAAGTAGTGGGTCAGCTTGCTGGCAGACATCTTGATCTTTGCCCCGGCAATCTTACTTTTGATAAGAGAGTCGCCATTCCGGAGTTTTGCGGTTGCAAAGAACTCCAGCACTTCCTTGTCCAGGATTTTACACGGGTGCTCCAGTACGAATGAGAGCCCAGCCTCTTCCAGCATAAGAATGATGTTTCTGAATTCGTCAGAGGCATGAGAGAACCCTGTTCGAACCAGCTCGCATCCAGTGACCAGCCCAGTGGTTGTCCTTGGAGCCATTGCACACCTAGGGAGAGAATCCCTACTCTACGCTTAATTAATAGTCAAAAGGGAAGCGACACTAGTGATAACGTCCAAGTACGGGTGAGGAAGAGGTTACCTAAAAGTGTAGACGGGAGTTAGTTGGTTGAAGATGATGGACACCGGATGAGTGCATGCGGAGAAATTCCCGGAAGGAAGAATCGAAACCGGGAGAGATCGTCGGTGAGCTTCCTGCGTAAGATCTTCGGTGAGCGTCCTGCGGGATGTCGACGGAAGCCTTCACGATTCGGCGAGATACCTTCGGGAAGACCTTCGGTGGAATCTTGCGAAAGGTAAAGAATCGGGGAATCTTGCGGAAGGGGAAGATGAAGACGATGGAGACCTTCGGTGAGAAACTTGCGGGAAACCTTCGGTTAATCGGCGAGAATCTTGCGGGATTCGGTGAGTTTCCTGCGGAGAAGGTCATTCGGAGGGATTCCTACGGAAGGTGAAGGGTCGGCGGGAATTCTAAATATATAAAGGATCGTGAGTTCGGGTTGAGCGGGTTTCGAGTTTGTTCTAAGTCGATTTGAAAATCTTCTAAACATATAAATACTCCTTAAAGCCAAGCTATTAGGGTTTGAACCGGCTTTTCCATACATTTATTTATGGCAAGGTTTCCCATGACGTATTTTCGTTGTCGAGATTTCCAAAGACGTATCTTCGTTAGTTTTCAGTGAACTAATTTACGCCTGTAGATGTTAGTTCTCGAATCTACCAGTGGAATTTCCGATAACTCTTTAATGATGTGTCTAAGCTTTATATTCACCGTGTTAACCTATCCTTAGATGTGCACACATATATGTATATATATATATAAAGATATATATATATATATATATATATATATATATATATATATATATATATATATATATATATATATATATATATAAATGTCGATAGAAAATGACTCAAGTCTTGGGATGATGAAAAATACCTGGGATTATGAGAGTTATCATTTAGTCTCTCTGACTATAACATACCAGGTGCTGATGTGAGTATGCTCATATAGATATCACTGATGTTATTCCAGATGCATGTTCCAATTCAGTTTTGAAACATCTACTGTCTAGTTCCCGTCATATTTACGGGAACCTAGACTACCCTGCAAGAAAGAATTACTTTACCTTAGGAACTCAAACCATATTGGGTCCTAGGTTCTTGTTAGTATAACCACTGGAATGTCTTCTCTCAGAAAACCTGTCAGGAAGGCTACCTCTGCCCAGAAAATGTGGATAGGCCCTTGCCCTTGACACAGAGGGGTTGTGCCAACAGTCGATGGCAAAGTGTCCCACTTTGCCACAGCACCAACACGGGTGAATGTTGTATCGCCGTTTCTGACCTGATCTAGTGACTGAGGTAGTCATGGTCCTATGTCTAAATGGGATAGGGCATGATCTCCTCACAAAATTCCCTCTTCCACCTTGACACGTGGAAGGGTGGAAGGAATGCATGTTGCGAGCGGCATGAGGCCGGGGAGGTGGTGCCTTCCTTTCAGGCATCCCCCTTCCTGAGGCCCCATGAGAACTCACAGCATGACTTCCTACCTCCCTGTCCTGTGTCCTCGGGTGGTGAGAAGCATTCTGCGAGATGATACATGCAGATTCACACCGAGTTTAGGCAGTGGCAGTGAATACAAAGGGCTCAGAATGAGTCTTAGGTATTCCCTCATGGGTGGCCACGACGACCCTCGCATTATGGTTGTCTCCACATGAGGACATATCACCCTTGCAGTGACCACGATTATTCCTGTGATCATACCTGAAGGCATGATGAGTTGCTTTCCCGCTTGGAGTGGGGGGTCGGAATACCGTTTCCCCATTTCTCCACGAATTGATAATTCGGGAGATCCACCCATTTTCT
The DNA here is from genome assembly GCA_039583875.1 of Platanthera guangdongensis. NCBI lineage: Eukaryota > Viridiplantae > Streptophyta > Magnoliopsida > Asparagales > Orchidaceae > Platanthera > Platanthera guangdongensis. The sequence continues at coordinate 92,785,974 of CM077157.1, read as the reverse complement.
TGCTTTCTCTTTATAGCATCAACCTTGGAAAAGTTTGATACTATCCTTTTCTCATTCTCTAGACTACTCTCTAGAGCTGAGATTTTAAAGTCCTTGACCTTGTTGGATGCCAATTGGAGAACCAATAAGATCTTCAGTCGAGCAATCTCTTGAGCTTGCTCCTCAGCAAGTAGGTTGCTTTTCTGAAGGGCTCTCTTCAGGGAATCAGAATTTTCTGAAGGAAAGCAGTTCCTGTCTTCAAAAACTTCAAGAGAGACGGGGCAGGATGAAGAAGTTACCTGCTCTTCAGTGTTATTGTCATTAGAGCCAGTGACCGTTGTGTCATCCTCATCAGAGCAGCTTTCCTCACTGGCCTCTTCAGTCTCTAACACGGACACTGGAGCTCTGATGCTGTCCGATAGATCCTTGCCTTCATCTTCAGAGGCTAGGACCCCCACATAGGCTTCATCCTCTGATTGACAGCAGATTCCAGCTTTCTCTGACCCCCCCATCAGCTCTGAGATCATCACCCACATAGATTTAGCCGACCCACATTTTTCCAATCTAGAGCGAGAAGCTCCAGACCAGATATCCGTGATAATTTGACGAATCCTCTTGTCCAAATTAAATAATGAAAGTTCCGTCTCCGACGTCTCAGCAATGCACTTGGGCACTTGGATTCCAGAGTCGGAGGTCTTCATAGGAATAAAAGGACCCTCTTCCAGGATGAAAGATGCTCGAGGATCGATAGCATCCAAGTGATACGACACTCTCATCCTGTAGACGGGATAAAACTCCTTTGTGCATGTGGGGAGTCTTAGTGGCGATATCTCATGATCCAGCTCCATGCTTCTGACACTGGTGGCAGGATTCTACTCAAGGTGTAAACCTTTTTGATGAGCAACCTGCCTCTGATACCACTTGAAAGTCCACCTAGTGTCAACTATCTTCACCTATGGGGGGGGGGGGGAATAGGTGACGTGCAGCGTTTTTGCGGAATTTAAATTGTACCTGCACACGAAAATAAAACAACACAGCACAAAAGAGTACACAAGCTATTTATAGTGGTTCCCCGATTTGGGTACATCCACTTTCCCCCTTCGACCTATCTCCCAACCATGGACGACTCGGTCTCTTCACCAACAGGATTGAAATCCAATCCTTGCACTATCGAAAGGAACCCTTCCACACGTATGAGTCAACACTCCAACAACACGGGTTGCACTCAACCCTTACAACTAGGAACCAACGTTCCTTTACAACAAAAGTAAAGCAAGAATATACAAGAGATACAAACTACGTTTGGAGACTAAGGTGTCCCTCTTCGTTGACGACGTGTTTTTGAAGTCCACGAAGAGTCCACTACCCTAGATCTCTCTTGGAGAGAATCTCCCCGGAACCGGCGGCGGCAAGATGGGCGGCGGCTACGTTCACGGGATCGGCGGAGACAACGGAGTGCGGCTGCTAAACTTTGGCGATCCAAACATCGTAGCGAAGCAAGCTAGGTCTTCCAACGGTCACACTAGGATCAGTCGTCTCGATCGATTCGGACGGGGAAGGTTTTCCTGATCAACAAATCAAGAGACAAGAGATCTCCGGTTAGACACGTGAGACGCTAAGCTTAGCTAGGCGTCTGTCGCAGAAGGATCTGGGCGAAACCACGATCAAACGGCGAACAACTCGGCGCGAGCGGCGACGGCGGCGGCGGCGGAGCGGAAACAACGAACTAGGTCACGTTGCGGCTCGTCTTTTTTCAAAACTTCTTTGCTCCTTTACTGTTCAAGAATACGCGTGAATTTATACACAAGTATACTCCTAAAAGACCGTTGTGGGTCCCACCTGAAGGAAACCCTAGTTCCGGTTCAACACAGTCCCAGCGACAGAATCCGGTCCAGCAGCTTCCAAAAAAATTGCCAAGTCAAAATCGGCGAGAATCGAAGGTGATTCTCGACGAATCGGCGAGAATCAGTTAGTGATTCTTGACGATTCGTCGAGAATCACTGGTGATTCTCGCCGAATCACTTGATGATTCTCGCCGAATCACTTGTTGATTCTCGACGAATATTACTTGGCCATGATCTGCTCAACGATGGGTTCGGCGAGAATCACTATTGATTCTCGCCGAATCTTACTTGGCACCGTTTTGAGGTAGCCGGATATAGTCGGCGAGAATCACTAATGATTCTCGACGATTCGGCGAAAATCACTAGTGATTCTCGCCGAATCGGCGAGAATCACTTGGTGATTCTCGTCGAATTATACTTAGAAGAATTTTCGTCTTTCCACCCAAGAGCTGCTCCTTGACCCATCCTTGCTCCTTGTCTGCTCTTGCATAAACACGGCCCTGTACTTGAAGTAAGTGCACTCCAATAGAGAGAGTACACGTAGACCAACACACTGATCTGCTCAATGAGGGATTACGTCGTGCAGACCCGTGTATATTGACCTACTGCACCCTGACATTGGTGTACACTTTGCGTGGAATATTTGCAAGCACAACTTAAGAAGTTTCATCAAATACATTGTGAATTCATCTTAGCTTGACAGGTGGCTTCCTCAAATCCAGGTAATTGTGGATATAATACCCAATAATACTTAACTCCGCCCCTATCCTAGCACTTCCGTCTAGGAAGGAAGGATTTCAAGTCTATACCGACGCATCATATCAAGGGACGGGAGCGGTATTGATGCAGCACAGACACGTGATTGCTTATGCTTTAAGACAACTGAAGAAACATGAAATCAATTACCCGATTCACGATTTGGAGCTTGGAGCAGAGGTGTTTGCCTTGAAGGTTTGGAGGCATTATCTATATGGCATCCACTGCGAGATCTTTTCAGATCAAAAAAACTTGAAGTACGTTCATACTCAGAAGGAGTTGAACTTGAGCAACGACTGTGGTTAGAATTTCTATGCGACTATGAGTTCACCATGAACTACCACCCTGAAAAGGCAAACTCAATGGTCGATGCCTTAAGTAGAAATGTACCAGGTTCTAGCCCAGAGTCTTGGTTGATGAGTATGGAGTTGGCTCAGATGATTGAGGAGATGGATATTACATTGATATTTAAGGCTCCTTCGGCAGAGTATACAAAGTACTTGGCAAGCATGAGCATAGTTTGTGATATCCGGGAACGAATCGGAGTGGAGCAAGGTATGGTTGCGGCTTTGGCCCCGACACTCAGGTCAATCGAAGATGGGATTACGGATGAGGATACGCTTAAAGATGGCCTCGTATATTTTCGTGTCCGGCTGTACATTCCCAAGGGCGGTAAAATCCGGGAGGATATCTTGAGAGAGGCTTATTGCTCTCAATATTCAGTGCACCCGGGTATTGCTAAGATGTCCGCCGGCTTACGGAAGACCATGTGTTGGCCGGGAATGAAAAAGGATGTCCGATAGTTTGTTACACATTGCGAAGCTTGTCGAAGGGTGAAGGCGTAATGCAAGAGCCCTGGTGGTTTGTTACAATCGTTGCCCATCCCTGAGTGGAAGTTTGAGGATATCTCCATTGACTTTGTCCATGGGCTACCTCGCTTACGCTCAGGGAATGATTCGGTGTGGGTGATCGTTGATCGACTGACAAAGTAGCCCGGTTTGTCCCCATGAAGAAAGAGGCTCACTTGGATGTCTTGGTACGCCTCTTTGTGGAGCAGTTCGTACGGTATTATGGCATGCCTACGACAATCGTTTCTGACCGGGATGGTCGTTTCACCTCAAGGGAATGAAAGGCGCTACAAGAGTATTTGGGTTCGCTCCTTACCTTTAGCACCACATTTCATCCTCAAACGGACGGGCAGTCTGAGCGGACCATCAGAACACTGGAAGATTTGTTGAGGTTATGTGTGTTAGATAGAGGTGAGCCGTGGGAAAGTCTTTTACCACTGGTGGAATTCTCCTACAATAACAGTCATCAAGCTAGCATCAGTATGGCACCCCATGAAGCCCTTTACGGAAGAAGGTGTAAAACCCCCTTGTCTTGGGTGCAAGATGAAGACCCGAAGGCTTTAGGAATTGAGTATATTGATGATACGGATGCGATGGTTAGTCTGATATGGGATCACATGTTGGAGGCTCAAAGTCGGCAGACGAAGTATTATAATTCAAAGAACCGGATGGTGGAGTTTAAAGTCTGTGATAAGGTGTTTCTAAAGATTCGGCCGATTCATGGGGTGTCACGGGTGCATGGTGTGAAAAAGCTCAGCCCAAGGTACGTTGGGACTTATACTATACTGGAAAGGATTGGCCAGTTGGCCTATCGGCTGGAGTTACGGCCGGAGCTAGAGAATCTCCACGACGTGTTCCATGTGTCATCGCTTCGAAAGGCGCTGTTGCAGCCCGATCAATATATCTCCACTACTGATGGTGCAGTGGCGACTGATAGGTCTGTGCGACTGGAGCCGGTACGGATCGTAGATAACGAGACATGAATATTGCGCCGCAAAAGTGTTCCCTTGGTGAAGGAGCTATGGTCTAATCATGGGAAGTAGGAATATACATGGGAGCCGATGGATTTGATGCAAAAACACTACCTGGAGTTGTTTGCTCAAGGTAATTTTATTTAAAAGCATATTATATTTTCTATTATACTTTTCTCCCCATAGCCTAAGCTTGATTTCGGGGATGAAATCTTTTATTTTGTTTATAGGATTTGTAATGTCCCGAATCACACTAGGCCCCTCGTGCGTGTTTTTGAGTCAGGAGAGCTGACTTGGGTTCAGGGGGAGTGCTGACAACTGGGCAGCACATGTGAAAAAGAGGATAAATCCGTCAAGAATAGGACACAGGTAGAGACACGGGCGTGTCCCTACCCGTGTGAGAGTGGCCAGCTCTCGAGTCGTTGACTTGAGTATGTCCAGAGAAGGACACAGGTAGTGACACTGGGGTGTCACTACACGTGTGAAGAGATACGGGTAGACACATGGGCGTGTCCCTACCCATGTGCGTGTGTGTCGAGTTGAACTCGACACAGCGTGTCGAGATCGACGAACTGCGTGTCGAGATCGACGAATTGCATGACACTGGTAGAGACATGGGCGTGTCCCTACCCATGTGTGTCAAGTTAAACTCGACATAGCATGTCGAGATCGACGAACTACCTGTCGAGATCGACTAATTGTATGACACGGGTAGAGATATGGGCGTGTCCCTACCCGTGTGCCGTTGTGTAGAGTTGAGTTCGTCGAAATGTATCCACAGAAGGACACGGCCAGGGAACACGGCCGTGTCATGTGGACACGGGTCGGGACACACGTGTCCCTACCCGTGTCGAGTATTGAACAGACACTGCAACCGTCGTTGGCACTTCGCCCGAAGCAGTACACGGGTAAGGATACGGGCGTGTCCCGACTCGTGTCACCTTTTTATATAAAAGGGGAAGTGAAAACCCTAGCCGTTTTCTTGCTCATTTCATCCCCTATTTTCTGAGAGAAACTCCTGTTAAGAGAAGGATGTTTCTGGAGCAAGTTCTAGAGTAGGAGATCCGCCGTCATCGTGAAAGAGAAGATGCCGCCAAGAAGAGTCACAAGATCCATGGCCAGAAATAGTGGAAATGTCGGAAATGAGGTGAGCTTCCTCCCCTCTCCCCTAGTGCTAGATCTGTAGATATCTAGGTGAGATGTCGACTCAAAAGAGTCTTGACTAGCGAGATGGTGATTTCTCTAGGATGAGGACGATCTAGGGCTTGTGCTCTTGGTTAGTGGTGTCTTCTACCTCTTCAACCTTCTATGCGATGATGGGGGATGGTTTCGTGAAGAGTAAATTCCTCATGAGGGTGAATAAGGGTGGAGGAATTTCTGGTGTGATCTTGGAAGACCGACTTGGGGAGGAAGATGAACTGATGCCATTCATTCCTCTTTAAGAGACGTGCAGAATATGTGTTCTGCGCACAACAATCTTCTTGGCTATTTTCAGATCTGATATGGCCAGATCTGGGCTGTCAACTAAACACGGAAGTTGAAGTCCTTGCAACTACCTTTCCAACGAGTGGTTGCACGACTTCTAGCGAAGTCTGTAGCCATAGAAAAGTCTGATCGAATATGTCATCCGATAAATCCTGCATGCAGAAATTGTGTTCTGTACGCAGCGAACTTCAAGGCCAATTTCAAGTATGACACTATTGAATCTGGGTTGTGTTGTGAACATAAAAGTTGTAGCCCTTGGAAAGACCTTTCCATCGAGTGGTTACCCGTCTTCACGGAATTCTTGTATCTTCATAAATTGCCGGTTGAAGTTGCTATGCAGATTTATTCTGGAATTAAATTCTGGGTTTTTATATAATATGGATTTGGATTCGGTGGAATCGATGTTGCAAACTAACTCAAGATTTTCGTGAACTATTTTATGTTAACCACCGTAGTGCTATGAATGATGAATATTATTAATTGGTTTTCATATAACTGAATTGTGAAGCAAGCTTACTTAAATGAAATGACTTGTTAGAAATTGGTAGACTATTATATATACGTATTATGTTATACCATGTTGAAATCATTTCAAATGACATATAGAAGGATAAACTATGGCCATGAGTATGTTTGATGGTTGGAATGAAATTTAGTAGTCCAATACTTAGAGCGTAGTCTCCCTACGGGTAGTATTGTGGAGGGATGTAAGTGTGGTGATGACCATCGCTAGTTGGGTTAGTGTTGAGATGAGGTATAGATGGATGGTTAGGCTGTGTCGTCGTGCTTACTTTCGAGGCCCCTTCCATACCACAGTGATGTGGAATTTGCATGCGGTGTAAGTCGATACGCAGTGTCATAATCCTGGGTTAAGGATAGTGTGGCAGGTCTACGGGCTCACCGATCGTCAAACCAACGGGAGTTGATAGTTAGACTTTGGGCGGTTGGGCTGTGTCCTTGGTGTTTACGTCCCGGGGCCCCTTCCATGCGAAGTCAACGGTTGGGTTGTGTCCTCGTGCTTTCTTCTGAGGCCCCTTTTGGGTCACACCAGGCCAGTTCGGGCTGTGTTCTCGGTGCACATATACGCGAGACCCCGCTGGGCCATAATACGCATTGGCTCCGCTGTTGTATTCTTAGCATTGAGGCGTACGGAGGCCAAGGTGAAGTAGTGTGGATACCCGCCTAGTAGTAGAGATGCTTGCTCTACTGTCACCGCCTGGCCATGGCGGTTGATGCCTGAGAGGTTAGCTACCTGCTCGAATAGTGGGAACTATAGTCTGTGTCGACATGACAATTGCATGTGTGTGATCATGGGTGAGTCATTGCATAGCATACATACCATTTCATAACATTGCACAACAAGATCCTCATCGTATAAGTTTGTATGGGCACTCCTATACGATGAGTTACTTTATGCAAACCGATCCTAACTTATGAGTTTGTATGGGCATCCTTATAAGTTAAGTTACTTTCCTGCTGTAGTTTCTTGTACTTGTTGAATTACTATTGCTCAATTAGAACTGCTAGTTTATAATATGGTTATTCATGTAGTATCACCACCTGCTTGTACCTATTTTACAACTTGTATATATTACCCTTGCTCTTTTCTCCGCCCGGTGCCGAGGAGTCGCCGGTGAAGCAGATGTGAAGTAACTTAGTCTTTTCGACTAACAGTTGCTACGTCTTCCTTTTTAGGAGGTCACCCCGCAGGTATAGCAGCCGCAGACCATGCAGCAGGACGGCCAGGCCAGGACGTCAGGGCCTGAAGTGACAGTGCCGTCGCTACCGTCGGTTACTGATGTGACTGTTGAGCGAATCTGATGTAGCCCGTTTGGGTAATTTTATAGTTGTACTCTGATACTTATAGAAGCTTATAATTAGCTTCTTATTTGTTGTGCTATTTGGACAGTATTACTTAGTGTGGATTTGACTTTTTCTTTTATATTATGGTTGGGTTGGCATGTTTATAATAATATTGGTTGCAGCCGGCGGAATAGGCATCTTGTGGTACAGGTTAGCTTGTGTGCTAATTCTACCGCAAGATGGCTGTTACGGGCATAAGAACCCCTTCTTGCCATGTTTTGGGATCCGGGAGGGGGGTCTTATAGGTGGTGCGTTCGTCGGCCCGAACGACATCACCGTGAACTCAACGTGTCCATACCTCATACCAAACGCTGTCTTGGGTATGCCCTTGTCACGAATTCGCCACTGATAGTATCCTGACTTCAAGTCCAACTTTGAATACACCACCGACCCCACCAACTAGACGAACAGGTCATCTATCCGAGGAATTAGATACTTATTCTTGATAGTCAATTTATTCAACTCTCAGTAGTCTATGCACAACCGCATACTACTGTCTTTATTCTTCGCGAACAACACAGGCGCGCTCCACGGTGAAGAACTGGGTCTGATATACCCCTGCTCCAACAGTTCCTGCAACTGTACCTTGAGTTTAGCCAACTCTTTTGGTGCCATTCTAAAAGCAGGACGTCACACCGGCCTAGACTCTGGAACTAATTCAATCGAGAAATCAATCTCCCGTCGAGGAGGTGCTCTAGGAATTTCATCAGGAAACACATCCTCGAACTCTGCCACTACGGGCACTTCCCCAAGTGATAACTTGGAAAGGAGAACCTCCAATAATGCTATAATAGCTACTCCCCCCTGGTTAACTGCCCGCACCAAGTGCATGGTAGAAATCAGGGAATAGGCCACTCCATTAAGGCCCTCAAACTTAACTTCTGTCTGCCCTTCACTTCTTAGGGTCACCACCTTGGATAGGCAATCAATACTGGCCCACTGCTCTGCCAGCCAGTCCATCACCAATATTACATCAAACTCAACCAACGGTAGGACCGCTGCTATCATCACAAAGTCAACTCTACCTAGCTCCCAACAAATGCGCCCTTTTGACCCAGTGATCATGGATGACCCATTGGGCTTGTGCACCTTCAGCAATGTTTCCACCGAGAATGACTCAACTCCAATTCTCTGAATGAAGCTTTCCGCGAGAAAAGAGTGCAACACTCCCGTATCAAACAACACCCTAGCGGGGTATCCGGAAACTAACACAAAGCCTAAAATAGAGGCATTAAACATAAACTGTTTGAAAGTATGAAGTATAAGATTTAATTTAAACTTCCTCATACCTGTCACCACATCGGGTTGGCGGATCGCTTCCTGCTGTCCAAGGTTATAAGCCCTTGGTTGCATCGGTTGTATTCGAGAAGCGCTAGACTCTGCCATCTTTCCTTTATCTGCGGCACTGGGGCTTGAGCGCACAGTCTGCTCCTGCCTTCGCTCCTGCTCAGCACCTCCTTGAGTACAAAAACGAGCTATATGGCCCACCTTGCCATAATTAAAGCATGTCGGTGGTCCCTTAGAGTGAGACCCTCCAAACATCCACTTGCTTTTCTCACCAGACTTGAATGGGTGAGGCCTTTTCTTCCATCTATTCCCTTCAGACTTCCCTTGGGATTGAGAAGGCTTCCCTTCCCCTTGCTTGGGCGCGAAACTCTTACGAAATTGGGTTCGCTCCGGATCACTCTCCAATGTCCTGGCAGCCTCAACTAGCTCATTGAAACCAACTCTCTTCATGGTGATGAGGGGTTATCTTAGATTCTACCTCAGCCCCTGGTAGAAGAGGTTATCCATCTCCTCATCGTTTGCCATTATCATTTCTGCATAACGACCCAACCAAGTGAACTCCTATAACGACTCGTCCACCATCTTATCCCGCTGCACCATGTGTAGAAACTGCCTTTGGAGGGCCAACCTTGTCGAAACAGTGATGTACTTCTTTAGGAATTCATTCCCAAACTCTTCCATGGACGGGGTGCGTCCGGGAAACTGGCGTCCGCTTTGACTCACCCACCACAACTTCATGTGAAACATGAAGGCCACCAACTCAGATTTCTTCTCCTCTGGCTTGTCTACCGCCTTCAGAAGCTCTTGCATCCATGCCCACCAATCCTCCGCATCTGTCGGCGTACCGTTTCCCTTGAACGTTGGAGGTTGGAAGCTCGGAAAATACTTCATTTGCCGGTCTCCATGCCCGACAACCACCCTTTCGGCCAACGACTCTTCTCTCCTGGCTTCTCTGCCCGGCACGGCCGTCACTGTATCCGGGGTAGCAGGAGTTGCTACCTGAGAAACAGGGGTTGCTACTTGAGCTGTCGCTGCAGCTTAGGCTAACACCATTGCTTCTGCAAGCATGCGACAAAAATCGGCCGGGTTTACATCCATGCCCAAAGGACCCGGAGCAGTAGTGCTGCTCGCTGAAAGCTCTTCTCTTGGTCTCGACATACCCGCCTCGTGGCTTGCACTCTTAAGAAAAGTAAGGAAACAAGAATCAATCTCTAATTATAATACTCAAACATAAGGACACTCATGGTCCCGCATTACTCCTATGTGGATAACTTCTATAAGCGATCCGATTACGTTAAATCGACAGCCCTTACTGACCTTGGACACAACCTGGCTCTGATACCAAATTGTAACACCTCCCCTGTAATGACCGTATAATATGGGTCTGGTCGGGGCCCCACAACATACAGACGCCACAGATTTAGAATTAAAAGATGATATTAACCACCAAATCTCAAAACTCAAAATCAAACAGTAGCGGAAACAGTAAACAAGACCAAAAGCTATCCACATATAAAGGAGTATCGAAGCGGCCTTAAGGCCGTACAACAATAGAGAGTCCAACACTCAAAGGAATACATCAAGCATCAATGTGCATAAGCACTCCTAAACTTCCTCGACATGCTAGCCGAAAAACTAGATCATCAAACATACAATGCCGTAAACTAGGGCTAGTACAAAACTTGTAACACTTCATGAGGCTTAGGCCTTTTTGGCCGGCGAGCTAGCTCCTGCTTGCGATCATTGCCCTGTAAAAATTGGTGGTAACGTGGGTCAGCAAAGTCTGACCTCAAATTATGTAACCAACACATCTCCTCCCGGCCGCCCCTAACGGACCCCGGGGTACCGCTCCAACCTGCAAGTCAGCACTTCGTATACCATATACATAAACATGTAAAGCTCTAAACAAGTTTGGATGTCTCAAACAACAAATACGGTTTCTATGTTGAGCATATAATAAAAAGAGGCCTACTATGCAGCATGTATGCAAAATACGGGCTTCACCCAAGGTACCGTATTGCGTATGCAACTAGCACATCATCATTATATCTGGGTACTTCTAATTTCCCCGTTGGCTTTAAGCCACAAACAAAAGGGTACTGCAATTCCCCTAACAGCATACAGCCGCCACACGGAAATCTTGCCAAGGCCCCACCCACTTATGGGTCTTAGACCCAGGCTTGCCTGCAAACTCTGACTTTACGCGTTAGGATTTCGTCTCACAGATAAACCGATTCTAAGAACCCTTGCTGACCCCCCCCCAGTCATGGCTTCATTGCCCAGGCTTATCCCATGCTTGGCGTTCTCGTCAGTCTTACAGAAGGGGAATAGTCTCGCCGGGACACTCTCCCCACATGACACGCATGTCATGGTATAGCCGTCCGACCACGGAGATAAAGCCACACCTTAGCACATCACAATCCATAATCTTTCCCACCCTAATCCATCATTTGTACTGCAACATCCCCGCACACCAAGGAAACCATCTATCGCCAATGCAGAGCTAACCTTGTCCACCAAGGAAACCATCTACCGCCAATGCGGAGCTAAACCTGTCCGGTTCCGACTACACGTACTCACTCGAGAAAAAGGGGGAAATCACATACATCACAAACGGCATCTTGCCGCAATGGATTTATACAAAATCCTTAAAGCTAGCTAAGCAAAAACACTGAGTCGGACTAACGACCACGACTACGGCTTTACCCACAATGCCTAATCCACTAACAGAGGAGATATCTAAAGCAAAATCATGCCGGTGACAGACTCAATCGATCCGGAGGTTCCTCTTGAACTGTGGCAACCCATACCCCTCTCATTTGAGAGATTTTGTGCCCAAAAGCTTGAAAGAAAAAGATGCTAAGCACGCATCCTAGAAACCAAGAGGAGAAGTGTCGTTACCTTACGACCCCTCTTCCTAGCCATGGGAACTTAGCCGGATGAAAACCCCTGCAACGGACTTGCCTCCGCGGATCTGGACTCGGCTCGCGATTTGGGGTTCCGAAGCTTCTCCGACAGCCAGATTTCTCCATAACCTTCTTCCTTGCTCTCCCTTCTCTCTAAAACTTTAGAAAGAGAATACTTGATGAGGAATGATGGTTTCAAACCCTATTCCGGGACTTATCTCAGTAAGGACAGCTCTGGACCATCAGATCCCATTAGAAGGAATCAGGCGGCCACGATTTGCACTTAAAATCAAACTCCTAGGCCGAACACGGCTTGTGACACGCCCGTGTCCAAGGCCGTGTGCCAAAAATCGACGCCGAAACCATCACACCCAGAATATGACACTGGCTCTGGACACGCCCTTGTCAAACTGGACACACCCGTGTCACTCAGTACACGCCTGTGTTGCTGGGAGTGTTCCTCCATCAACACATGACCAAACACAACCCGAGAAGAACACGGGTACGCGACATGCCCCTGTCACATTTGACATGCCCGTATCAAACCCGAACATGCCTGGGCTGCAGGCTATGTTCCTCCCCCGACACGGCTCGGCTAACAACCAGAGTAGGACAAGGCCTAGGACACGACCGTGTCTCAGGTCTTGTTCGCTGTCTCGACAATCGTCGACTGCATTTTCGTCGAGCACTCAGAAAATTCGTCGAACCTGAGCATGACACGGCCTTGGACACGCCCGTATCCCACACGGTGTTCACTATCTTGACACTTCGTCGAGCTCAGTTCGTTGGCCACCCGGGTTCTTCATCGAACCCGAGCATGACTGATGCGCCTGCGAACAGACCCTTACTGTGGTTGGTTCGGTGAGTCGATCTCCGCGGGCGTGCTACTGGAGGCAAGTGCACCTATCGCAAGTAGTACTCGATATTCAGGGGAATACCGAGGTCGTATTATTCTCGGGGTCGTGTTGACTATTCTTACTCCTCCGGGAGGACTATTATTTTACTGAAAGTAATGTGGATGATTTAATTAAGTAAAGACGGAAAAAGTAAAGGAGCAAAAAAACGATTTAGAAAATATTCGATGAAGGGTTAACGCTCGGCATCTAATCGGATTAAGACTAAAATAATTTTTAATAATTATAGGACTTAGTTTTCAAATTAATAAAAGGCAACTTGGCCGTGGAGGTTCCACAAATTTGAGCTCACCTAGCTATAGGGATATCGCTCACCTGAACGTTAAGACTATTCGACCGAACGTTAGTCCGACGAAGGATTCCTCTTAACGCCCGCTTTACGCTAAGAACCCCGCTATTGGGTGGGGAACCTAATCCGGAAGAATTACGCTTGTCCTCTCTCGAGGGTATGCACGCAACTCTCTTTACCTAGGTGCAATCTGTCCATACATACGGCCTCTCAGCTAGCTAGTGTATGGATAACGGAAATAGGGCCCACACATTTATTTGTGGTTCTACGCGTCGTTAACCCGGGGTAAACCTTAGGTCCTTAAATTAAAGTGAAAATAAAGAGCTTCAATTATTACAAATCATTTTAAATGTCCCAATGCTCTTCGATGCCTAGGCTAATAGCGATTAGCCACATATCGGTATGGGGATGGCTTAGGTGTTTGGTTATGCGAGCGTTCTAAACTATTCGCTGAAAAGTTATAAAGAAGATAAGAAGAAAAATAAAATAACTTAATGTTAGAAAAGTTATTACAAATAACCACGCCCGCATTCATCCAAACACATAACAAGAGACAGAAATAAAACTAAGTTACACATAAAAGAAATTTGCATAAATGAAACTGTAAGTCCCACTCAAACGAGTGGGGGCGGGAAATAAAAGCTGAAAATTGCAGGTCCTACTCAAACGAGTAGGACTGAAATGAAAGCGAGTCCTACTCAAATGAGTAAGAGAAAATAAATGCGATTACAGGGCTTTCTCAAATATTTACAGGGACATAAAGATACTCCATTTAACTCAAACGAGTAGGCGGAAATAAATGCGAGTACATGTCCTACTCAAACGAGTAGGCGGGAAATAAAGTCCGTCCATTTAACTCAAGTGAGTAGGCGGAAAAATAAAGAAAGAAAATTACAAGTCCTACTTAAACGAGTAGGCGGGAAATGAAAACGATGCGCCATTTAACTCTTAATGAGTAGGAGAAAATAAATGCACACAAACACACACACTCTATATGAATTGAAAGAAAGAAATAAAACTATCTCCTACACACACGCACTCTACATAATTAAAGAAAACGATAAAATAAAGCATGAAAAATAAAGCATGAAAAACTAACACCTACACTCACACACTCTACATAATTTGAACAAAGCATCAAAACATTATTCTCATACACTCACACACATAAATTATAAGCAAAATTAAAGTTACCTAAAATTTAAAACATCTACTTTTTTATGCTTAGGTTTTGCCAAAAACGAATAAAAAGAAGGAATTAAAATTTTAAGAGAACAAAAGTTTTTCAAAACAAATAAAAAACTAAAGCCTTTCAAAAATTAAGATTTCAACATTTTCATTCTTAGGATTTCATAAAAGTGCTAAAAAAGTTGAAATGAAAAGAGAATGAACAAAAAGGGTTTTTATCGTAAAATAAAGCTAAGTAAAAAAAAATCAAAATACTTTAGTAACTCTTTTACAAATTCATAAAAATGAGATGTTGAAAACATTAAAAGAGGACATGAAAAAAAAGAAAAAGCTAATACAACATTTCATAAATTTCTAACAAAACCTAACATGAGACAAATTAAAAGCATGTAAAGTAAATAAGTTACACTCATACACACACACACACTTTTCATAAAAGGGAGAACAAAGATGAAACCAAGGATAAAAAGAGAAAGAAGTAAGCCATCCAAATGAATTTTCAGGCCATATAGAGAGAGAAAATCTAACATTTTTATTAACATTATCAAACTATTACAAAGCTAAAAGCAAAAGCAAAACAAAACATGAAAGGAAGGGAGGAGAAATCTCCTTACATAGCACTAGAATCCACGGATGCAGCCCACAAAAACACACTAAAGTGGCTCAAAAATGTGAACCCTTGGACCTTACAGAAATGGGCAATTTATAGGCACAAAATTCTAAGTACACGCCCTCCGACACGGGCATGTCGGGGGGGGGGGGGGGCGTGTCACTACTATTCATGATGGCGGCCGTTGATTTGACAGGAAAGTTAAGTTCGGGCTGAGTTCGAGGGTGTCACGCCCCAGTCACGGGCGTGACGTTGGGCGTGCCAGGGAGGTAGAACCGGGAGCGGGTTGCGTCAAAAGTCTTCGGCAGCATCTTATCGGGCCAAGTGGTGAAGTCACGCCCCAGGTCACGGGCGTGACGCTGAGCGTGTCGGTTGGTGTCGACACTCGATAATCGTCGAGCGGAAAGTGTCGAGTTGAAATCGTCGAGCAGAAAGTTGAGTCACGCCATAGGGCACGGGCGTGACTCAGGGCGTGTCGCGGGTTCGGCGATCGTTGAACTGAAATCGTCGAGCTGAATGGACACGGGCTTGTGTCACGCCCCGTGTCGGGTGACACGGGCGTGACACCAGGCGTGTCAAGCATTTTACTTCAGAAATTTGCAACTTCACGGGATTTTGAGCTGTTACACCCTGGCCACGGGCGTGATCCAAATGACACGGGCGTGTACTGCCTAATTTTGGCAGATTTTGGAATTTTTCTAAAAAATAAAATAGAACAAGTTAGTAGTAAATTTACAAGAATAGGAACATTTTATTGAACAAAAATAAGTAAAAACGACGAAAATAAATTAAAACGACTAAATTAATGTGCACAAAAATACGGATATTTACAATTCATCAAATACCCCCATACTTATGCTTTTGCTATTCCAGAGCAAAATTTTGAGGTGAATTTATAAGGAATAGAAAAAACTCTAAGTTTAGCTACCGCTTAGTCAATTATAAGAGAGATCGAAATAAATATACGGGGTGTAAGAGTTAAGTCCTAAAATTATGTAGAAGATTTAAATAGCGCAAAAGTTTTGGCCAAAAGACTTCTTGATGTAATCAAATAGAAGACAATATTTGTAATGGTTAGATTAACAAAAATAGTTTGGAATTATATGAACTCTAGCTTATAGGAGTGTTACTGGAAATAATACAATTTACTAATTATGCTCTCAAATAGCTTTTTGAATCAATTCTAGAATCGTGTAATTGGCTAAGGAGGTAGTGGATTATGAAGAGGGTTTTGATTTTGAGGTGAGGTAATTTTTTCTCGAACCTCCATTTTTTTTCTTTTTTTTGGATTATTAGGAAAATGAAATCTTATTTTCCTAATATCATATTTGTTTTTCAACTTCATAAGAATTAATTTAACCCAATGTATATGTGTAGGAGTAATGAACTTTATCCTCTTTCTCCATAACATATATTATTTTTTTAAATTATTGGGTGCCTATGTTTACGGAACGAAATCTTATTCCCATTGACATAAGATCTTTTAAGGATAAAATTTTTCATGCCAAGTAGGTCATGAAAGGTAAGGGGAGAAAGGAAAACTAGATTTTTAATCATAAATATTTTTTGAGAGCAACCTTAATAATTTGTACGTTCCAATTTTTCAGAAAGCTAAAAGTAATTATAATTGAATTCTATAGTCATTTTTTCCTAACATAATACACGTGCTCCTATCAATGAAAAATTAGAAGTAGTGCTTAAAACGAGTTTGCTATTTTTAACAAAGCATAATGAATTCTTTAAAACTTAACCCCGGCTATTTAAAATTTTCACTCAATAATTAACAAACGAATATCAAACAGAGAATTAATAGTATTCACATATAAATAAAGTCAAAACAAAATTTTTGGATAGCAGGAAAGTTAAGGATGGAATATTTGATTTATTTGTTTCAAAACATTTTTTTTTATTTTTATAGTTTTTATCATTTTTTTGTTTTTCTTTTATTATCTTTTTTTGTATTTTTGTTTTGTTTTACTTAATTTTTTTGTTTTCTTTTTTTTTTGAATTAAAATTTTGAACTATTATCTTTTTTTGTATTTTTAAAGAAAATTTTCATTCTATGTACAGAAACATGGGAGAAAAAGAGAGGTTTTTACAAGAATGAGGAAGACGGAGAGAAAAAAAAGTATTTACAAAAAAGAATATGTACAAAAAAATATTTACAAAGTGAAACTAAATATATATATTTTTGTTTTTTTGGAAAAAAGAAAGAAAAAGAAAATGAAAAAAAATTGGATTTTTCATTTTAAATTTTTTTCATTTTAAGATGTTTTTTTGTTTTGTTGTTATATGTATTATTTGTTTTTTGTATTTTTGAAATGTAGAAGAATTGAAGTGCAGAAAGTAAAGCACGAAAATACCCCCATACTTAAGTCCAACATTGTCCCCAATGTTGTAACGTAAGTAGGTGGAACAAGAGGAAAGACAATATATACAAAGAAAATAAAGAGAGGGGGGGGGGGGTAGAAGCTTCCCTGAAACGCGTAGGGGGAGGCCGATCAGAAACCCTGCGTTTATTAGAAAAAGCAGCAAAGATAATAAGGAAAGAGCGAAAAAGATAAGCGAGGGCTGCCTTCCAGGAGCGCTTTGTTTATAGTCGTGTAGCTTGACTATTTTGGCGGGTTTATAATGTGGAGGAAAGTTATGGTTTCTCTAAAACCGATCACTGGATCGCCCGCTATATAAGACTTTAACCGATGATCGTTTACTTTAAACGAACCTTTTTCCGGGTGGGAGACGAGTACAGTCCCATATTGAAAAACCTCTTCAACTAGGAAGGGACCGGACCATCTAGATTTTAGTTTACCCAGAAAAAGCCTAAGGCGTGAATTGTAAAGAAGGGCAAGATCGCCCGGAGAAAATAATTTTTGGGACTTGATTTGTCGATCGTGATATAACTTAGAGCGCTCCTTATAGAATTTATTGCTCTCGTAAGCATTCGCATGCCATTCATCGAGCTCGTTTAGTTGTAGTTTTCTATTCTGAGCGGCTAAGTTGGAGTCGAGGTTTAAGAGTTTTAAAGCCCAAAGAGTGCGATGCTCTAATTCTACGGGTAAATGGCACGTATTGCCGTAGACTAACCAGAATGGCATACGACCAATTGCGATTTTGTATGACGTCCGATACGCCCACAACGCATCGTCGAGTTTAACGGACCAATCTTTCCTATTAAGTGAAACGGTTTTTTCTAAAATTCGCTTAATCTCTCGATTTACTACCTCAACTTGGCCACTTGTTTATGGGTGGTAGGGGGTGGCAAGCTTGTGCGTGACTCCGTATTTAGCTAACGTCTTAGCCATTAGAGCATTACAGAAATACGTTCCCCTATCACTAACAATTGCGCGAGGCGTGCCGAAGCGAGAAAATAATTTTTTAAGAAATGTAACGACGACTCGCGCATCGTTGGTGGGGAGAGCTTGCGCTTCCGCCCACCTCGATACGTAGTCGACCGCCACTAAAATATACATATTTTTGAAAGACGGAGGTAGTGAAAGTCCACTTAGTGTCAACTATGTTCACCTATGGGGGGGGGGGGGGGAATAGGTGATGTGCAGCGTTTTTGCCGAATTTATGATTGTACCTACACAACAAAAATAAACAGCACAGCACACAGAATACATAGGCAATTTATAGTGGTTCCCCGACTTGGGTACATCCACTTTCCCCCCTTCGACCTATCTCCCAACAAGGGACGACTCGGTCACTTCTCCAATAGGATTGAAATCCAATCCTTGCACTCTCGGAAGGAACCCTTCCACACGTAGGAGTCAACACTCCCACAAACCGGGTTGCACACAACACTTACAATCACGGAACAAACGTTCCTTTACGACAAAAGTAAATCTAGAATGTACACGAGATACAAACTTCGTTTAAAGACTAAGATGTCCCTCTTTGTTGAAGACGTGTTCTTGACGTCCACAAGGAGTCCACAACCTTAGATCTCTCTTGGAGAGGATCTCCCCGGAACCGGCGGCGGCAAGATGAGCGGCGGCTAGGTTTATGGGATCGGCGGCAACAACGATGTGAGGCTGCACTTCTTTGTTGATCCAAACTTCGTAGCGAAGCAAGCTAGGTCTACCAACGGTCACATTAGGATCAGTCGTCTCGATCGATTCAGATGGGGAAGATTTTCCCGATCTACAAATCGAGAGACAAGATATCTCCGGTAAGACATGTGAGACGCTAAGCTTAGCTAGGCTTCTGTCGCAGGAGGATCTGGGCGAAACCACGATCAACCGGCGAACACCTTGTCGCGAGCGGCAGCGGCGACGGCGGAGCGGAAGCGGCGATCTAGGTCACGTCGCGTCTCACGTGTTTTCGGTTTTTCTTCGCTGCTCTTACTATTCAAAAATACCCATGTATTTATACACTGTAGACACTTACAATATGACCGTTGTGGGTCCCACACATAGACACCCGAAAACCGGTTCAAAATAGTCCAGCGGCAGAATCCGGTCCAGCAGCTTCTAGATAAAACACCAAGTAAAAATCGGCGAGAATCGCAGGTGATTCTCGACGAATCGGCGAGAATCAGTTAGTGATTCTCGCCGAATCACTTAGTGATTCTCAACGAATATTACTTGGTATTCATGATCTGCTCAGCGATGGGTTCGGCGAGAATCATTAGTGATTCTCGCCGAATCTTACTTGGCACCGTTTTGAGGTGGCCGGAAAGAGTCGGCGAGAATCACTAATGATTCTCGACGATTCGGCGAGAATCACTAGTGATTCTCGCCGAATCGGCGAGAATCACTTGGTGATTCTCGTCGAATTATACTTAGACGGATTTTCGCCTTTCCACCCAAGAGCTGCTCCTTGACCCATCCTTGCTCCTTGCCTTCTCTTACATAAACATGGCCCTGTACTTGAAAGTAAGTGCACTCCAATAGAGAGAGTACACGTAGGCCAACCCACTGATCTGCTCAACGAGGGATTACGTCGTGCAGACCCGTGTATATTGACCTACTGCACCCTGACATTGGTGTGCACTTAGCGTGGAAGAACTGCAAGCACAACTTAAGAGGTTTCATCAAATACATCGTGAATTCATCTTAGCTTGACAGGTGGCTTCCTCAAATCCAGGTAATTGTGGATACAATACCCAACAATCTCCCCCTATTTGACGAAGCCAAAACCCTACTAGCTAAGATGAATAACACCAATCAAAAAAAAATAGCATTTAGAATCTAACCATGTAGCACAAGAGAATATAAGCAAACAGATCAAGACTTGAGTCATTCACAAATTCAAATATATATACCAATATATATATATATACACATATAATCTCAGAATTGTTCATAAAATAACAATAATCATTAAATGTTCTTAAGAGAAAATGACAAGCTAAAAATTGTTGACTATTTTTCCTTAGCTAAGTCATCCTTGAGTTTTTGCGCCAAATACTTCTTCCTTTGCCTCTCCATATACTCTTTAGGCTTCGGATAGTATCTGGGAGGAGGAACTTTATCTGCATCCGTGTTGTTTCTGAAGAAGAGGTTTCGTTTCGCTTCAAATGTCTTGTGTGTTTCCCACTCATACTGGCTGTATACTTCGTTTCGATTGAGTTCTCCTTTTTCTTGTAGCCAGAAGGTGTCCAAGATGATGTTCTTTGAAACTGGACTCCACTTTTCGTTTCGTACTTCCTCCTCACTCAGTCTGATTCTCTTCTCAGCTAGTGTCTCCTTGAAGGTCCCTTCCTGAGCTTTTCTCTTGCCCCTGGCTTTTGCTAGGGCCTCTTGGTCAAACATGCTCCTCAGTTTAGCTTTGGAAATAGCCCTAGCATCAGATTCACTTATGGGAACATCTGCAGCACTTGCACTTATTCCCTCAGCAGCACTTACTCCCTCAGCGGCCGTAGAAGTCTCAGGAGCATGAATATCCGCAGGATTTTCAGGCAAGGCGACGCCTAACGCCTGGTGGAGCATCCACCAGCTACTGTCATAGACGTATTTGTTTGACTGTTCGAAGTTTTTGATCATGACTTCTCAGAGCTCAGCCATCTTAGCTATGTATTCCTTCTCCCCCTTTTTGGCTTCGACTGCGATGAAGTTTGCATAGGAGTGCAGTGAGTCATCAATATGCTTGGTGGTCTGGGATAATTCAGTGACCAAGGCCTGCTGATTGGCATTGAGAGTGACCATATTACCGTCAAACTTTTGAATGTTGTTAGCTACAACATGCGCATTCTGATTTACTACAGTAAGAGTATCGGTGTTCTTTTTCAAGCCGGCCATAAGAAGTGTGACAGCTTTGCCGGCCGCGGTATACTTTTCTTCAAATTTCTTGTCCATCACGTCAAGTTTATGATTGATCTCCACCATATTCTTGAGCATGAGATTTTCAGACTTCTTAATCCTTTGCAGCATTTTATTCTGAGATTTATCAAAGGAGGCTTTAAGTTCATTCACTATGCCCTGAATGACATTTACAGTGTGAGTGGCTAGCTCATCTCGTAATGGAAGAGCCGGAGGCACTTCTTGGCCTTGCTCTTCAGCAGACGCATCTGTAGAGCTGGATACAAGCACAGTCTCTAATGGGGGAATGCTGGCGACCTCTGTAGATTTTTCTGACTCCCCCTCCACTGGTGCACCGATGTTTTCAGGAACGATTTTAGGTGCGTGCTTGTCAGATGGAGGTTCAATGAGATCCGGAGCCTCCAACGCTTCATGTCCCTCATGGCCGTCTTCCTCTCCGTCATCATCCATGAAATCATCTTCATCAGCATCCTCTTCCAATTCTTTGTCAGCAGTCTCCTGTACAGTAGCTTCGGCTCCTTGATCGTTCAGGTTCAGGGCCTCCTCATGCTCCAGCTCAGGTTCACTTTCTACGTGTACATCTGCCACAGCATCTCTGGCCAGCTGGGAGATGTCAGATACTACATCCGCATGAGTGGGTAGAGGCTCCCCCTCAATTCCTGCAGTCAAAGTATCAGGAATTTCACTGGGGGGTACACTTGGAGATACTTCCTGTTGTTCTTCCACGGCAGTCTGCCCAATATGCCTCTCCCATCTATCAAACACACTTGAGTCCATCTTCTTCAAGTAGTGTAGAGGAACACCTTTACTCATGTCAAACTTGTCTCCATTTAGCTGATTTAGATACAGACTTATGATTCGGCCAAAACTCGGAGAGCTGAAGGTGTCCTTTATCTTCTCGAACAGCAACGCCCCCCAGTTGAACCTTTTACGGCAGACAATTGCCACTAGAATCTTGAACATATCCGCAGAGATATGGTCATGAGATCCTGGCTTGCAAATGAGTACCTTTCCAATTATGTCAGACAGAAGCTTCCCTTCTTCATTCATATCCTTGCACTTGATCGACCGAGTTCCTCGTGGGAGACCACAGAATAAGAGAGTCCTGCTTTTGTCTTCTTCCTCAAGATAGTCCTCGTGCTCTGAGCTAGAGAGCTGCAATAAGCGGGTAAGCTTGCTGACAGACATCTTGACCTTTGCCCCAGCCACCTTGCTTTTGATTAGAGAGTCGCCATTCCAGAGTCTTGCGGTAGCGAAGAACTCCAGCACCTCTTTGTCCAAGATTTTGCACGGGTGCACCAGGACGAATGATAACCCAGCCTCTTCCAACATCAGAATGATGTTTCTAAATTCGTCAGAGGCGTGAGAGAACCCAGTTCGAACTAGCTCGCAACCAGTGACCAACCCAGCAGTTGTCCTTGGAGCCATTGCAGATCTAGGGAGATAAGCCCTATTCTACGCTTAATCAAAAATCAAAAAGGAAGCGACACTAGTGATCAAGTCCAAGTAAGGGTGAGGGGGGGGGGGGGGTTACCTAAAGGTGTAAACGGTGAGTTAGTTCGATGAAGACGAGGGACACCCGATGAGTGCACACAAAGAAATTTCTGGAAGCAAGAATCGAAGCCGGAAGAGCGTCCAAGAGCAAGGTGAGCGTCCTGCGGGAAACTTGCGGTGAGAAGCGATGAAAGGGGAAGATGATTCGGGGAGACCTTCGATGGATTCGGCGGGATTCGGCGGGAGACCTTCGATGGAGACCGGTTCGGCGAGAGTCTTGCGGGAGTCGGCGAGTTGCCCTTCCGGTGAGTTTCCCCTGCGGCGGTGAGTCTTGCGGGAGTCGGTGAGTTTCCCCTCGGCGAGTTTCCGGCGAAGAAGGAGAGAGTCCCCTGCGGAGAGATTTCTTAGCGTTAACGACGAGTCGGTGGGAATGGGAAGAGTCGTCGGTCTTGCGGGATGCCTACATAATATGAAGAGTCGGCGGGAATGGGATTCTTCTTCAGCGTTTCAGCAAGTATTCTGCGGTAAGTTTCCCGTGGAATTGAAAAGTCGGCGGGATTTCTTAGAGTTAACGACAGGTTTTAACAAGGGTTTAATAAGTTATAGCAGAATCCTTTTGCTGAGAATCGGTGGGAATTTGTCTAAGTTGAAATTGAAGGGTTTCTTTAATAGGAATCTTCAGGTTAAGAGACATGCAGCATTTTCGAATTCTTCTGATGTCAAGTGTGAGTTGTCGAGATGTACAATGACATATCTTCGTTAAATCTTTATTGATGTATAAAAGGTTTATATGTATTGTGTTAACCAATCCTTAGGTGTGCACTCATATATGTGTATATATGTATATATAAAAATATATGTATGTATATGTCAATACAATATGACTCAAGTATGAGCTGAACAAAAATACCTGGGATTATGTGAGTTATCATTTAGTTCCTCAGGTAAAACATATTAGGAACTCAATGTGAGTATGCCCATGTAGATTGCATATCTGGTATTCCAGACGCCTGTTCCAATTTAGTCTTGAGCCATCAACTGTCTAGTTCCCATCATATTTACGGGAACCTAGACTAACCTGCAAGAAGGAATTACTTTACCTTAGGAACCCAAATCATATTGGGTCCTAGGTTCCTGTTAGCATAAGCACTCGACTGGCTTCCTTCAGAAAACCTATCAGGAAGACTACCTCTGTCCCGTGAATGTGGATAAGCCCTTGCCTTTCGCATAGAGGGGTTGTGCCAACAGTCGATGGCAAAGTGTCCCACTTTGCCACAGCACCAACACGGGTGAATGTTGTATCGCCGTTTCCGACCTGATCTAGTGACTGAGGTAGTCACGCTCCTAGGTCTAAACGGGATAGAGCATGATCTCCTCACAAAATTTCCTCTTCCATCGTGACACGTGGAAGGGTGGAAGGAATGCATGTTGCGAGCGTCATGAGGCCGGGGAGGTGGTGCCTTTCTTTCAGGCATCCCCCTTCCTAAGGCCCCATGAAAACTTACACCATGACTTCTATCCTCCCTATCCTGTGTCCTCGGGTGGTGAGAAGTCTTCTGTGAGCTGGGACATGCAGATTCACACCGAGGTGAGGCAATGACAGTGAATACAAAGGTCTCAGAATGAGCCTTAGGTATTCTCTCATGGGTGGCCACGACGGCCCTTGCACTACGGGTGTCTCCACATGGGGACAGATCACCCTTGCAGTGACCACGACTATTCCTGTGGTCATACCTGAATGTATGATGAGTTGCCTTCCTGCATGGAGTGGGGGGTCGGAATACCGTTTCCCCATTTCTCCACGAATTGATAATCCGGGAGATCCACCCATTTTCTTGCTTTCTCTTTATAGCATCAACCTTGGAAAAGTTTGATACTATTCTTTTCTCATTTTCTAGACTACTCTCTAGTGCTGAGATTTTGGAGTCCTTGACCTTGTTGGACGGCAATTGGAGAACCAACAAGATCTTCAGTCGAGCAATCTCTTGAGATTGCTCCTCAGCAAGTAGGTTGCTTGACTGAAGGGCTCTCTTCAGAGAATCAGAATTTTCTGGAGGAAAGCAGTTCCTGTCTTCAGAAAGTTCAAAAGAGATGGGGCAGGATGAAGAGGTTACCTGCTCTTCAGTGTTATTGTCATTCGAGACAGTGACCATTGTGTCATCCTCATCAGAGCTGCCTTCCTCACTGGCCACTTCAGTCTCTGACACGGACATTGGAGCTCTGATGCTGTCCGAGAGATCCTTGCCTTCATCTTCAGAGCTGAGGACCCCCACATAGGCTTCATCCTCTGGTTGACAGCATATTCCAGCTTTCTCTGACCCCCCCCATCAGCTCTGAGATCATCTCCCACATAGATTTAGCCGTCCTACATTTTTCCAATCTAGAGCAAGAAGCTCCAGACCAGATATCCATGATAATTTGACGAATCCTCTGGTCCAATTTAAATAATGAAAGTTCTGTCTCTGACATCTCAGCAATGCACTTGGGCACTTGGATTCCAGAGTCGGAGGTCTTCATAGGAATAAACGGACCCTCTTCCAGGATGAAGGATACTCGAGGATCGATAGCATCCAAGTGATACGACACTCTCATCCTCCAGATGGGATAATAATCCTTTGTGCATGCAGGGAGTTTTAGTGGCGATATCTCATAATCCAGCTCCATGCTTCTGACACTGGTGGCAGGATTCTACTCAAGGTGTTAACCTTTTTGATGAGGAACCTCCCTCTGATACCACTTGAAAGTCCACCTAGTGTCAACTATGTTCACCTATGGGGGGGGGGGGGGGAATAGGTGACGTGCAGCGTTTTTGCCGAATTTATGATTGTACCTGCACAACAAAAATAAACAGCACAGCACACAGAATATACAGGCAATTTATAGTGGTTCCCCGACTTGGGTACATCCACTTTCCCCCCTTCGACCTATCTCCCAACAAGGGACGACTCGGTCACTTCTCCAACAGGATTGAAATCCAATCCTTGCACTCTTGGAAGGAACCCTTCCACACGTAGGAGTCAACACTCCCACAAACCGGCTTGCACCCAACCCTTACAATCACGGAACAAACGTTCCTTTACAACAAAAGTAAAACTAGAATGTACACGAGATACAAACTTCATTTGAAGACTAAGATGTCCCTCTTTGTTGAAGACGTGTTCTTGACGTCCACAAGGAGTCCACAACCTTAGATCTCTCTTGGAGAGGATCTCCCCGGAACCGGCGGCGACAAGATGAGCGGCGGCTAGGTTCACGGGATCGGCGGCAACAACGATGTGAGGCTGCACTTCTTTGTTGATCCAAACTTCATAGCGAAGCAAGCTAGGTCTACCAACGGTCACACTAGGATCAGTCTTCTCGATCGATTCGAATGGGGAAGATTTTCCCGATCTACAAATCGAGAGAGAAGAGATCTACGGTTAGACACGTGAGACGCTAAGCTTAGCTAGGCTTCTATCGCAGGAGGATCTGGGCGAAACCACGATCAACCGACGAACACCTTGTCGCGAGCGGCAGCGGCGGCGGCGGAGCGGAAGCGGCGATCTAGGTCACGTCGCGTCTCGCGTGTTTTCGATTTTTCTTCGCTGCTCTTACTGTTCAAAAATACCCATGTATTTATACACTGTAGACACTTACAATATGACCGTTGTGGGTCCCACACATAGACACCCGAAAAGCAGTTCAAAATAGTCCAGCGGCAGAATCCGGTCCAGCAGCTTCCAAAGAAAACACCAAGTAAAAATCGGCGAGAATCGCAGGTGATTCTGGACGAATCGGCGAGAATCAGTTAGTGATTCTTGACGATTCGTCGAGAATCACTAGTGATTCTCGCCGAATCACTTAGTGATTCTCAACGAATATTACTTGGTATTCATGATCTGCTCAGCGATGGGTTCGGCGAGAATCATTAGTGATTCTCGCCGAATCTTACTTGGCACCGTTTTGAGGTGGCCGGAAAGAGTCGGCGAGAATCACTAATGATTCTCGATGATTCGGCGAGAATCACTGGTGATTCTCGCTGAATCGGCGAGAATCACTTGGTGATTCTCGTCGAATTATACTTAGACGGATTTTCGTCTTTCCACCCAAGAGCTGCTCCTTGACCCATCCTTGCTCCTTGTCTTCTCTTGCATAAACATGGCCCTGTACTTGAAAGTAAGTGCACTCCAATAGAGAGAGTACACGTAGGCCAACACACTGATCTGCTCAACGAGGGATTACATCGTGCAGACCCGTGTATATTGACCTACTGCACCCTGACATTGGTGTGCACTTAGCGTGGAAGAACTGCAGGCACAACTTAAGAGGTTTCATCAAATACATCGTGAATTCATCTTAGCTTGACAGGTGGCTTCCTCATATCCAGGTAATTGTGGATATAATACCCAACAGGTAGGGGGCCAACAAAATCTATGCCCCACAAATCGAAGACTTCGCACTCTAAAAACATGTTTTGGGGCATCTCGTCGCGATGAGAGATGTTACCCGACCGCTGACAGCTGTCGCATGCGCGCACAAAATTATGTGCGTCTTTGAAGAGAGTGGGCCAAAAGTAGCCTGCCTCAAGCGCCTTCCAAGCGGTCCGGTTGGCTTGATAATGCCCACCGGCTGGACCCTCGTGGCAGTGCTTAAGAATTTGCAAGCACTCCACACCCGCAACCCATCTTCGGACTGCTTGGTCCGCGCAGATACGAAAAAGAAATGGGTCCTCCCAAAAGAAATTTTTCAAGTCAGAAAAGAATTTCTTCTTTTGATGACTTGGACACTCTTTTGGAAGGACCCGCGCTACTAAGTAATTTGCAAAGTCTGCGAAACAAGGAGAAGATTACGAAGAATTATGAATGGCAAGGAGGCGTTCCTCGGGGAATCTGTCATTTATTTCAGATTCGACGAGCGCTTCCGCACCCGGATTTTCTAAACGGAAGAGGTGGTCTGCCGTTACATTTTTCGCTCCCCGCTTATCTCGGATCTCCAAATCAAACTCTTGTAGGAGGAGAATCCATCGAAGAAGGCGGGGCTTCGCATCATTTTTAGCTAATAAATATTTAAGTGCGGAGTGATCGGTAAAAACGATAACTATAGATAGCGTTATATACGAACGAAACTTATCAAAAGCGAAAACGACGGCTAAGAGTTCCTTTTCCGTTGTCGTGTATTTTACTTGTGCGGAAGTGAGCGTCTTGCTAGCGTAATAAATGGGATGAAAATGTTTTTCTACGCGTTGGCCAAGAACGGCACCTAAGGCAATATCACTAGCGTCGCACATAATTTCGAACGGAAGGGACCAATTAGGGGCCACTAAAATTGGTGAAGTGATAAGTTTGTGTTTTATTAAATTAAAGGCGGACTCGCATTCGCTACTAAAGATGAAACGTGATTCCTTTTCCAAGAGGTGAGTAAGCGGCTTTGTTATTTTTGAAAAATCTTGAATAAAGCGTCGGTAAAAGCCCGCATGGCCTAAGAAACTCCTAATAGATTTTACGTTTGTTGGTTGTGGGAGTTTTTCTATAATTTCTATCTTGGCCTTATCCACCTCTATCCCCTTAGACGAAATCATATGACCGAGGACCAAACCTCCTAGAACTATAAAGTTGCATTTTTCCCAATTTAATACAAGACTTGTGTCCTCGCACCGTTGAAGGACACGATCTAAACTGTGAAGGAAATCAGGAAAATTGCGTCCGAAAATAGAAAAGTCATCCATAAAGACTTCCATAGTGTCTTCTACTAGCTCGCCAAAGATCGCTAGCATACATCTTTGGAATGTAGCCGGCGCACTGCAGAGTCCAAATTGTTAAATTTTCTTAACGTGGTCAGCAAGATAGCCCAAACGCCAAAGCAATATCTTCGGAACTACCCATTTCGCACGTTGAACCTGTGGAAAACCCAAGGACTAGAGGTTTCACCCAACAAACAATGGAAGCACAAGAAGGTCTCTTTTAAACATTCACTTCATTACAATCCGAGGCATACATAGCGAGACATGATTTCGCTAGTATTACAGCTGTAAACAGAAAGCACGAAAAAACAAGCCGGGCGGACAGAAACCGGAGTCCGCCGAGACCGCCGAGGTCGCCGAGGTCGCTGAAGCCGCCCGAACTATGCTGCAAACCGCCGAATACCACGGAGTCCGCCAAAGCCGCGAGGCCGCGCGGGCACACCGTTATTCGCCTTCTGCTAAACCCGAACTGAGGAACTCCCCTACCCGCCTGAAGCCGGCGGACATGTTATTAAAGCTGGCAAAGTTGAAACAGAACTGACAAGCCGCAGAGCGACCTCCTGCTGAGTCCGCAGAGACCGCACACTTCCAAGCACTTGACCGAAGTCACAGCCAAACTCCTGGCTCCTTGAAGTTATCCGCACGACCTGCACACAGCAAACCGTCAGCCTGAAACAATCCGCGCGGACTGCCAAACATAGACCGCAGCTCCTCGCACAACTCAACTTACTATTCACTCACGTTACTTAGGTTACTGTAGATGTGCCAGGGGGGTCCTATTTATAGGCAAGGTGAGGAGTGTGGTCACCGCCCAAGAGATAGCGACACCGCCCCAGCCCGCGCGAATAGTAAACCACAGTCCTCCGACTCCGCAAGGACTTTGCCGGTTACCAAGGAAAACCGCCAGGAGCGAGGCAGTCCATTGACGAACCCTCTCCAGTCCGCATAAGCTAAGCGGACAAGGCATCAGCCCGCAAAGCTCCAACCGCTTCAGGACAGCAAACCCCCTTCAATGGCTGTCCGCACCAACCCGAGGCAGTTCGCAAGACTGAGACCTCAATCCGCCATAAGTCCACGACCAAAGGTAGCTAGCAACAGACCGCCCGGTCACAGCGGACTTGGCGGATACGGCAGACACACTGAACTCGGCACCAAGTGTGACCAAGCCCAAAACCATTAAGGGCCAATGCGAGCATGGCGGACGCAAAACCCCAGTCCGCCAAAACACCACAGCGCAGACCGCCATAGTCCGTAAGCTCCTCGCACTCCTGCCCTACCACAACGGTCTAATCCCGGACTCCAACACCAGGCCGCCAACACGATCTCCACAGCAAACACCTGCTGTGCCACCAGAGCTCGACAAGGCCTCAGCCAAGCTCTAAGCTCAGTCCACAATAGCCCAAACCGCGGACACGCCAGTCCGCAAGCTTCCCATGAACAAGAGCCAACCCGCCTATCAGCACAAGCTTGCACCCGCGGCCACTGAGCAATGCACCAGTCCGCAAGCCTCTCTATCCGCAGATACCAGGCCACACAAAACCGCGGACTCCATGCAACAACCCACTCAGAACACAGCCGGCTTCCACCAGACTTTTCACCAGGCCGCAAACCTCAGTCCGCCCAGTCCGCCAAAGCTGTCCGCCACAGGCCGCGCGACCTGTCCCGTCACCCACTTCCACTTCACAAATTTCAACACTCCCCCTTGAAGTGAGAAGTGGTGACCAAGCCCAGCAAGCTGCGCAATCGTTCAAATGGCCCCTTTGACAGTGGCTTCGTGAAGATGTCAGCAAGATTATCTTCACTCCGAACATGCCCGACCAGCAGAGATCCTTCCAACACCTTCTCCCTGATGAAATGGTGATCAATCTCTATATGCTTGGTCCTGGCGTGACACACTGGATTGTTAACCAGTTTGAGAGCGCTCTCATTGTCACCCCGGAGTAAAGTAGGCCCTTGCACTTCTTCATGGACATCCTCTATGAGCCTCCTCAACCAAACGGCTTCCCGAGCAGCCAAGGCCGAATCCTTATACTCCGCCTCCGTAGTTGAAACTGACACCGAGTCCTGCTTCTTGCTACACCATGAGATGCTAGCTGAACCGCAAGTGAACACATAACCTGAAGTAGACCTCCGATCATCCGAATCACCGCCATAGTCAGCATCCGTGCACCCGAGCAATGCAAACTCCGCGCCCTTTCCATAGAGGAGTCCCATCTCAGAAGTCGCCTTGACATACTTCAGAATCCCCTTTGCCGCCACTAGATGAGATTGCCTTGGTTCAGCCATATAACGACTTACTCGTCCAACAGCATAAGCTATATCCGGCCTTGTAATCGTCAGATAGATCAAGCTCCCAACAAGAGCCCTGAACACCAAGGGATCATGAAGAACCCTTCCTTCATCTCGATGAAGCTTCAGCCCAGATTCTAGTGGAGTAGAGCACTTCTTCCCTTCGCCCATGCCAAACCACTTCACAATGCGATCAACATACCCTTTCTGGCTAATGAGAATCCCGCACTCCTTCCTCTCCACTTCCAGACCGAGAAAGTGATGCAACTCTCCCAAGTTCTTCATCTCGAAGCGTATAGCAAGCTCAGCCCTGAGCCTTGCTACTTCCTCCTCCGAATTCCCTGTGATGATCATGCCATCCACATACAGTAGGACCAAGACCCGTAGCTCTCCCTTCATCTTGACGAACAAGCTAGAATTCGAGTTAGAAGCAAAGTATCCACAGAATTGCAGGTACTCTGCAATCTTCCCATACCACGCTCTAGGAGCTTGCTTCAACCCGTAGAGAGCCTTCTTGAGTTTGCAGACATAGTCTGGATGCTTTTCAGAGACAAAACCAAGCGGCTGATCCATGAAGATATCCTTGTCAATATCTCCGTAAAGAAAAGCATTCTTCACATCGAGTTGCCATAACCTCCATCCCTTGCTAGCAGCCAAGGCGATCACCACTCTTACAGATATCATCTTCGCAACTGGACTGAATGTCTCCTCATAGTCTTCTCCATACTGCTGTGAGAATCCTCTAGCGGCCAGGCGAGTCTTGAACCGATCAATGCTCCCATCGGCCTTCTTCTTCAGCTTATACACCGACTTGCAAGTAACCGGAGTAATGCCATCAACCTTGCGCACAAGGTCCCAGGTTTCTTTCTTCTTCAGAGCATCAATCTCTTCCTTCATGGCACCTTCCCACTCCTTCACTCCAGTGGCCTCGTTGAAGTTTGCAGGATCTCGCTCATCCAGAGGACCTGCAAAGAAGCAGGAGACAAAGCTCAATGCATTCCCATCACAGTACAGAGCCAGTGGCTTAACCACCCTCTTCGATCTCCGAAGACACGGCTCCTTGCTCACGACTTTCGTTGCCTCTTCGGGCTCCACTCCTACCTGGGGCAAGCATTGAGCAGTGCTCCCCCTACTTCCTGAGCCAGAAGGCTCAGCCTCGGAGTTCGAAGCAACAGGAGCTGCTGGTGAAACTGCAAGCTCCTCTTCCAAGCCATCAGCAGCCACCACCGGTGCTTCCTCAACTTTGCTACTTCCGGTTGGCTCCACCGAGCCACCTCCATATGACGTCAGTTCGTCAAATATAACGTCTCTTGAAACCACGAACTTCTTCATCACATGGTCCATGCATTTCTATCCCTTCTTCCGCTCATCGTAGCCAACAAAGACAAGTTTCCTTGCCTTCGCATCCAGCTTTGTCCGTGAAGCATCCGAGACATGCACATAGCAAGTTGAACCGAACACCCTAAGGTGTCCCACACTCGGCTTCTCCTTCAGCAACAGCTCAATAGGAGTCTTCATGTTGATAGGGCTGAGTGGCATCCGGTTGATAACATAAGAAGCACAAGACATTCCCTCCGCCCAAAAGGACCTTGGGATATCTTTCGCATGAAGCCAGAATTTGCAGGTCTCCGTCAGATGACGGATCTTCCGCTCCGCTACCCCATTTTGTTGTGAATTGTGAGCACAAGTAAGCTCCCGTTGGATCCCGTGCTTCCTGCAGAAGTTAGAAAACTCGGAGGAAACAAATTCACCCCCGTTATCAGTTCTAAGCTTCTTAATCCGCAAGCCAAGCCGGCCTTCTACCAACTCCTTGAACTCCACGAACAAACGGAAGGCTTCCGACTTCTCCTTTAAGAAGTACACCCAAGTATACCTTGAGTAGTCATCAACCAAGACAAGCATGTATTTGCTTCCACCAAGGCTGGCAGTAACCGTCGGTCCCATCAGGTCGCCATGAATACACTCCAATTCTTTCTTGCTCCTTGTTTGTGATTTATCAAATGGAAGGCGATGTGCCTTACCATATTGACAGCCCGCACAAACATGCCCATCACCAAAGGACGACAACTTCGGCAACCCCCTCACCAGACTTCTACTAGCCATTGCCTTCAGCTTGTCCATGCCAACATGCCCCAGCCTCTCATGCCAGATAGCAGCATTATCATTGGCCCTCATTCTATCAACATAAGCACCGGTGGAAAGAACAAACAACTTCTTCACCCTCCTCCCAACATGAGCAACATCAGCCTTCACCGCTGATACGTTGCGAAGGAACCTCACGTCTGTTGGCCCAAACAGAACGTGATACCCAGCGTCCACCGCTTTGGTCACCGAGAAGAGGTTCTTCTTCATGCCCGACACGTGATACACACTCCTTAACGTGAGTGGCCCCTAATCACTACCCATAGACACGACCCCCTCCTTCTCTACTGCATAAATAGTATTATCAGCAGTGATAATAGCTTCATTACCTGAGTAAGCCTGCATGGAGGTGAACTTCGATTTGTCTCCGGTGAGGTGATGACCACACCCAGAGTCGATGATCCACTCGGTGTTGAAGTCCTCAGCAGACAAGGGCCGGACACAAGTGCTCGTCATGAAAGCTCCGCCCCATTCCGCTTCTTCACTTTTTGAGCAAGCTTCCTCCTTTCACGCAGCATGCCCAGGCTGCAGTTTGACCTTACAGTCCCGCTTGAAGTGCCCTCGCTGATGACACCGGTAGCACTTCAGATTCTTCTTCCAGTCCTTAGGAGTATTGCTTCTCTCTGGCGGATATGAAGTTGAAGTCTCCTTCTCACCAGCGGCCTACACCTTCTTCTTCTTCTTCCCTTCCCATCCCTTCTTCTTGCCTGCGAAGAGAGCTTCGCTGCCTTCCTGATTCAGGTTCACTCCATCCATCTGTCTTGCTAAGCTCTCCTGCGAGGCAAGCAGATTCTCCAGCTCCAGCAGAGACGGCTGAGTAGCCCACCCTTGAACAGACGTAACAAAGGCCACATACTCCTTCCACAAGCCGCGGATAATGTGCCTTTTCATCTTTGCCTCAGAGATAGGCTCACAAGGATCCAGTGCCGACAGCTCAGCACACAAGCTCTTCATCTTTAAGAAGTATTTGGAGATGGAAAGGTCTCCCTGAGTTGCCCTGGCCAACTCATTCTCTAGGAACTGAAGCCGCGCCACATTCTTCCTATTGAACAACTCATCAATGGTTGTCCAAATATCAGCAGCCGACTCGCACCCAACGATGTGATCAAACAGTTCCGGAGACACAACTCTCTTCAGAATGAATTCTGCCTTAGCATTTGTTCTTCTCCAGAGCCTCACATGCTCAGCAGTACCGAAAGTAGCAGTAACTTACTGTCTATCGTCACCACCGACGACTTCCCACAGCTCCTCGCCAAGAAGATAACTCTTCATGCACGACTTCCATTTCTTGAAGTTAGTCGGCGTTAAGAGTTCAATGCCTAGACCTCTTGCAAAACTTCCTTCCATTGCAACACCTGTTGGCACCCTTCAGCAGCTCCGAGCAACAACACAGGTTGATCACCACTCAATCACTGAGTAACAACGCTGGTTGACCTCCGCTCAAGCAACTGAACCTTAGAAACTCCAGTAACCTGGCTCTGATACCATGTTAAATTTTCTCAACGTGGTCAGCAAGATAGCCCAAACGCCAAAGCAATATCTTCGGAACTACCCAGTTCGCACGTTGAACCTGCGAAAAACCCAAGGACTAGAGGTTTCACCCAACAAACAATGGAAGCACAAGAAGGTCTCTTTTAAACATTCACTTCTTTACAATCCGAGGCATACATAGCGAGACATGATTTCGCTAGTTTTACAGCTGTAAACAGAAAGCACCAAAAAACAAGCCGGGCGGACAGAAACCGGAGTCCTCCGAGATCGCCGAGGTCGCCGAGGTCGCCGAAGCCGCCCGAACTATGCTGCAAACCGCCGAATACCACGGAGTCCGCCAAAGCCGCGAGGACGCGCAGACACACCGTTATTCGCCTTCTGCTGAACCCGAACTGAGGAACTCCCCTACCCGCCTGAAGCCGGCGGACAGGTTATTGAAGCTGGAAAAGTTGAAACAGAACTGACAAGCCGCAGAGCGACCTCCTGCTGAGTCCGCAGAGACCGCACACTTCCAAGCACTTGACCGAAGTCACAGCCAAACTCCTGGCTCCTTGAAGTTATCCGCGCGACCTGTACACAGCAAACCGTCAGCCTGAAACAATCCGCGCGGACTGCCAAACACAGACCGCAGCTGCTCGCACAACTCAACTTACTGTTCACTCACGTTACTTAGGTTACTGTAGATGTGCCAGGGGGGTCATATTTATAGGCAAGGTGAGGAGTGTGGTCACCGCCCAAGAGATAGCGACACCGCCCCAGCCCGCGTGAATAGCAAACCACCGTCCGCCGAGTCCGCAAGGACTAGGCCGGTTACCAAGGAAAACCGCCAGGAGCGAGGCAGTCCATTGACGAACCCTCTCCAGTCCGCCTAAGCTAAGCGGACAAGGCATCAGCCCGCAAAGCTCCAACCGCTTCAGGACAGCAAACCCCCTTCAATGGCTGTCCGCACCAACCCGAGGCAGTCCGCAAGACTGAGACCTCAATCTGCCATAAGTCCACGACCAAAGGCAGCTAGGAACAGACCGCCTGGTCACAGCGGACTTGGCGGATACGGCGGACACACTAAACTCGGCACCAAGTGTGACCAAGCCCAAAACCAGTAAGGGCCAAAGCGAGCATGGCGGACGCAAAACCCCAGTCCGCCAAAACACCACAGCGCAGACCGCCATAGTCCACGAGCTCCTCGCACTCCTGCCCTACCACAGCGGTCTAATCCCGGACTCCAACACCAGGCCGCCAACACGATCTCCACAGCAAACACCTGCTGTGCCACCAGAGCTCGACAAGGCCTCAGCCAAGCTCTAAGCTCAGTCCGCAATAGCCCAAACCGCGGACACGCCAGTCCGTAAGCTTCCCGCGAACAAGAGCCAACCCGCCTATCAGCACAAGCTTGCACCCGCGGCCACTGAGCAATGCACCAGTCCGCAGGCCTCTCTATCCGCAGATACCAGGCCGCACAAAACCGCGGACTCCATGCAACAACCCGCTCAGAACACAGCCGGCTTCCACCAGACTTTTCACCAGGCCGCAAACCTCAGTCCGCCCAGTCCGCCAAAGCTGTACGCCACAGGCCGCGCGGCCTGTCCCGTCACCCACTTCCACTTCACAAATTTCAACACAAATTGCATTCTTCGATATGCGAAGGTGCCAAACGGGCAAGTATAAGTTATTTTCTCTTGATCATCGAGGGAAATGGGGATTTGGAAAAACTCCGATAAACCATCAAGAAAACAATAATATGGATGATCGGATAAACACTCTAAAATCTGGTCCAGAAAAGGCAGAGGGAAATGGTCCTTGTAGGTGGCATCATTAAGTTTTCTATAATCGATGCATACGCGCCAACCCGTAACAGTACGAGTTGGGACAAGCTCGTTATGCTCATTCTCCACTACGGTAAGACCGCCCTTCTTGGGCACGACATGCACGGGACTAACCCATGCACTGTCCAAAATAGGGTAGATAATCCCCGCATCTAATAACTTAATAATCTCGGATGTAACGACGTCTTTCATGTTTGAGTTAAGATGACGCTGCGGCTGAATCGTTTTGCGGCAATTATCGTTAAGAAATATCTTATGGGTGCAAAAGGAGGGGCAAATCTCCTTTAAGTCAGAGATTTGCCATGCAATTGCATGGCGATGTTTAAATAAAACTTCCAATAAATCTGAAGTCTCCGAATCACTCAAGTCCGAAGAAATAATAACGGGAAGTGTGAAAGAGCAACTAGATCTGATATACTCTAGAGGGGGGTGAATAGAGTATATGGTGCTATAAAAACCTTTGCAAACTTTTACAACAATTGTTGTAATATGTGTGAGCAGGGAAGCAGAAACAAATCTAATCACAGTACTGAGCTATGCAAATACTAAGCACTGAAAAATCAAGGCCAGAAACAAAAAGAAAACAAGCCAAAACCAGATGACACAAGGGAATATAGTGGTTTCCCAAACTTGGGTACATCCACTCTTCTACCACCCTAGGTAGGAATCCACTGCAGGATGAGTTGATCAGGTGTCCTGGTCACCAATGAGCTTTTGATAAGGTGCTCAAAAACTAAAGCAGATTTTTTGATCAGGTGTCTTGCCACCAATGAGCTTTTGACAAGGTGCTCAAAAACCAGATTCAAACTTTTGAAGGGAGTTTGAGAAACCCTTTACAGAGTGGGGGTGAGATAGTTATGACAGTCTTCTCTTTCTCAACCAACTGAGAAGACTAAGTGGATTGATGTTAAAGCTCCCCCTGATTCCTTGAGATCTTCAGGAAGAAGAGCTTTGCTGAGGGTGATAGGCCTTCAAAGATAGAACTCCAGCAATAAATGATTTCAGCAAGCAGTTAGACATTGGTTTGAGATTGCAGAAACATCACAGAGGTATATATATATATGTATATGTCATCCAGATAGCAGTCAGAATTCACAGAAATTGTCACCTTACACTGTCATTTCTTCTCTTTGCCTTTGACAAGTTTGATTTCTCTGTTTGGATTTAGAGCTTCCTTGTTGGACCTGGTGTCATCTGCTGCACCCAAATAAGTTTGCTTTGAAGATCTGGGGACTACAGCAGCAGGATGCAACTCCATATATCTCTCAGCATCAAAGAATTTACTGGAAGTATATTTGTCTAGTTCCTTTTGTCTTTGCTCTGACATTGTAGAAATATTTGAAGTGTCTAAACCTTGCTCTCTGGCCTTCTTGATCTGATCTAGTGCAGCCAGTTCCTTCATCCTAGCAGTCCAAGCAGATGGATTATTCTCAGGGTCCTAAAAAGGTACAGATGGTTCATACCTGTTGGAAGGATTATCTTGAGGAGGCCTGGCAGACACAGTTTCTTTGAGCTTGTAGGGGAAGGACCTGATGATGTATCAAAAGAACTATGTCCTCCCCTGGAGTATGGGTGCTGCCTGGAATACCCTTTGGAATCAACTTGAAAATCTCTTTGATTACCCCTGTATCCTCCTCTCCTAGAATAAGAACCCCTAGACTGGCTTTCCCTTTGGTAGGATCTGGCATGGGGTTGATAGGGAGCCTGGCTTCTAGCTGGGGCTTGACTTGTAGAGCTGCCACCTGCACCTGCATCAGGAGGAGGTGGTGGAGGAGGATGAGGGTGCTGGAACTGGAAGGAGCCCTTTTCATACTTTCTCTTCTTCTTCATGGCCTTGAGCTGATTTTTAGAATATTGCATCCAATGTTCTGTGATGGGGCAGTTATGCAGAATGTAATAAAGAATATCATTATCATCCTTGACTTTTGCAGGAGGGACCCTTTTCATAGCCTTGCTCCTAGCTTTCCGTTTCCTTGTAATAGTGGCAGAAGAGTCATCAGAGTCTGTCTTGAACTCATCGGATTCAGAACTCTGATCATCATATAGAGCATTAATTCTCTTCATCAAGTCTTTCTTCAGTTGAATAGCAGCAGATGAGGCAGAAGCAGAAGGATCAACAGATGCAGAGGGTGCAACAAGAGCAAATACAGCAGATGCAACAGATACTGGAGTAGTGACAGTAGAAGTAACAGCAGTAACATCATCAGAATCTGCAGCAGGCTCAAAAACAGTGGCCTCTGTCATCAGAAGATCCTTGGAAATTGGCTCATCAGAAGCAATTAGGATTTCAGCAGCAGTGTGAGCAATCTCAGCAGTATCAACAGTTTCAGAAGCAAAGTCAGTGTTTTCTTTATCAACAGCAGCAGCAGCAGCAACAGCTTCAGTAGCAGCAGTCACTGAATGTACAAATGCAGAGATAATGCTAGGGTCACAACAAGAGACAGGCACCAGTGCCTTGGACAAATCTTCTGGGGGCTGGACAGCATTAACCTCTGGGAGATAGATGAAGAAGGCAGGATCAAAGGCAGAAAGCAAAGACCTTAGGTCTATTGCAAGAACTGCAGTAGGAGCCTGACATTCTGGAGGCACAACAACAGTAGCAGAAGGGGCAGCAGGCACAGAAACATCAGCAGCAGCAGCAGCAGCATGAAGGCTTACTTCATATGGCATCTCCCCCTGCCTAGATGCAGATACATTTGTATCAAGGCAAACTGCTGGTGGTGGTGCCTGAGGAAGGAGGGAGGAAAGCCTGGCAGAGAGGGCTGCCACTGACAAGTGTAGAGGAGCCAATGAGGTCTCCAAAAGTAGGGAGAGCCTGGGGGCAATTAGCTCATACAACTTGTCAGCTAGGGCTGAGAGTTCTACTTGCTCAAGAATAGGAGCAGAGGTAGATGGAATGGGGATAGCTGAGGATGCTGGAAGTGGAGGGCTGGAGAGTGGAATGGATGGCTCAGGTGTTGGGATGGTGGAAATGGAGGACAAGGGGATGGATATGGATGGGGTGAAAGTGGTTTGGTCAATGATATGGTGGAGGAGATCTTGGAATGAAGTTGAGGAGGAGGGTAATTCTGGAGGAAAGGATGGGGAATCATCCATATAGGAGTCATCTAGGAGGGTGAAGGATGGAATGGAGGGAGAAGAGGTGACATCTGGTGGAGGGTATGAGAACAGAGGGTGGAAGTGGTCTACTGGTGGAGGCAGAATGGGTTCTGGAGATGGAATAGTTGTTGGAGATGGGCTAGAGATGGTAACTGTAGATGGAGCTGGAATGGTGGATGGTAGAGGAAGGGTTGGAAGTGGAGGAGGAGAGGAGGCAGCAACAGCAACAGACAGGTCAGCTGCAGGAGCAGAGACCTGTGGCGGAGTGACTCTATGAGTCCTGGTGCCTGAAGGAGCACTTGAGGAGGGCCTGCCAGGCTTGCTGATTTGCCTATCCCACTTGCCAAAGAGGGCACAGGTGAGTCTCTTGGAGGCATTTATGTGCACTCCAGAGGAGACCAGCAAGGTAGGGCACCTGTTTTGCAGGAAGACTCCAAGAATCCTTCCAAAGTTAACAAAGCTTTTGTTTATTTTCTTCTTGATTAGGTCAAAGAAGACCTCTCCCCAGTTCAAACTTCTCTTATCCACCAGAGCTCCCATGAGGCAGAGCTGATATCTGGATATGGTATCATGTGCAGAGTGCTTTGCCAGCAGCACTTTCCCTACCACATCTGCTAGGAACCTGTATTCAACAGACAGGTTCCTCTTGAATAACTTGCTAGGGTTTCCCTCTGGATGACCCATCCTGGCAAGCATGTCAGAAAACTCCTCTCCAGATAATTCAGCAGTATCATCTCCATTTCTTAGTCCAAAAACTTCTGTTAGAATGGTGGGGGTCAAAGGTACCTGAGTTCCAGCAATGGACCCAACTATTGTGGAGTTGTCTTGATTATGAGCAGTATAGACCCACTCCTTTATCTCATCTGAAGCAAGCTTGATTCTAGTGGTCATGAGGGCAGACAGATTCTGATCCTTGAATAAATCCAGTATATCTTGGAATATTTGATCAGTGGTGTTGAAAGATTCCATATCAATGTCGAATCCAGCATCGAACTTCATTGCGGCTAGAACTGCAACGGACACAGCCATTGTACCTGCAAAACTTCAACAAACAAAATGATCAAGCGTAGAACTGTTTGGAGGGAAAGAAAATTCTTGCAGAGAAATCGAAAGCGCAAGAGAGAACGACGACGAAAAATGAGTTTTATATTAGGGTTCGACGCAGAATTGGAAAGATCGTTGAACTCAGTTCGACGATCGAGGCTTCTAAAGGAATCTGAAAAGTTTTCAACATCGTCGATCTCCGTTCGACGATATTAGAGAGCGTCGAGCTCCGTTCGACGATCGTGCAGAGAACAAGATCGTCGAGCGCCGTTCGACGATCGTTGACCGGAAGAGATAGTTCATACTATCTGAGAGGCGCTGAACTCAGTTCGACGATTTTTGGAAATCGTCGATCTCCGTTCGACGATCTTAGGGGAAATCGTCGAGCGCAGTTCAGAGATCAGAAAGATTCTAGACACCAAGGAAAATCAGAATGTTTGCTAGTCTTGGTCAATTTTAAGCTTTCAAAATCTTGGATATTATTTAAGGCTTCCTCCATCTAACATTCCTAACTGATTTAGGAAGAAGGTGTGTTTCTTTTCATCCAAAGGCTTGGTGAAAATATCTCCCCTTTGTAAATCAGTTGGGATATATTGTAATTCAATTTTGTGTTTTTCAACATTATCCCTTAAGAAATGATGCCTAATCTCTATGTGTTTTGTCCTACTATGGAGGACTGGATTTTGAGCTATGGAAATAGCACTTGTGTTATCACAAAAGATTTTAGACTTCTCTAAGTTGTATCCATAGTCTAGGAGTTGGTTTTGGATCCACAAAATTTGTGAACAACAACTGCCTGCAGCCATATATTCAGCTTCAGCAGTTGAGTTGACACAGATGTTTGTTTCTTACAAAACCAAGAGACAAGTCTATCACCAAGGAACTGACAAGTTCCACTGGTGCTTTTCCTGTCAATTCTGCATCCAGCATAATCAGCATCAGAGAATCCAGTTAACTCAAATGCTGAATCTTTTGGATACCAGAGGCCTAGATTTGGACAACTTTTAACATACCTGAGAATCCTCTTTACTAATGTTAGGTGTGACTCTCTAGGGCTTACTTGGAACCTAGCACATATACATGTAGCAAACATTATATCTGGTCTACTAGCTGTAAGATACAGTAAAGAGCCAATCATTGCTCTATATGTTGTCTGATCAACAGGTTTCCCATGTTCATCAGCATCCAATACAGCATTGGTAGGCATGGGTGTTTTCATACAAGATGCCTCAGACATACCAAATTTCTTAACCAGTTCATTAGCATATTTGGTTTGAGAAATAAAGATGCCTTCAGCATGTTGTTTGACTTGCAATCCTAGGAAGAAGGACAGCTCACCCATGCTACTCATCTCAAATTTAGAATGCATCAGGTTAGAAAACCTTCTGCACAATTTTGAGTCAGTAGAACCAAAAATGATATCGTCTACATAAATTTGTACTAGTAGGGTATGGACTTATGGGTTCTAATAAAAAGAGTTTGGTCTACTCTACCCCTTATAAAACCATTTTCAAGAGAAAGCATGCTAGGGTCTCATACCATGCTCTAGGAGCTTGCTTGAGACCATATAATGCTTTGTTCAGTCTAAAAACATAATCAGGAAGAGTTGGAGAGATAAAACCTGGAGGTTGTCTGACATAGACTTCCTCTTTGATGTCTCCATTTAAGAAAGCACTTTTGACATCCATCTGATAAACCTTGAAGCCTTTGTGAGCTGCATAAGCTAGAAATATCCTGATGGCTTCCAATCTTGCAACAGGTGCAAAAGTCTGGTCGTAGTCAATTCCTTCTTCTTGAGAATATCCCTGAGCAACTAGCCTTGCCTTGTTCCTTATAATTACTCCTTGATCATCCAGTTTGTTTCTGAATACCCATTTTGTTCCAACAATGGAATGATCCTTAGGCTTTGGCACTAGTTCCCATACTTTGTTCCTCTCAAATTGATGCAATTCCTCTTGCATTGCAATGATCCAATGTGGATCTTGCTCTGCATCTTGAATGGACTGAGGTTCAATTTGAGAAGGAAGCAGGTGTGCAACAGGTTTTGGTTGACCTGATTTCTGGTTTGCACACCAGCTGAGATTTCTCCAATTATTTGGGAAATTGGATGGTCTCTTGATGTTACTAAATCAACAGGGGGTGTTGATTTGTTCACCAACCTGTGTTGTTGTTTCCTCTTGTGGTACAACAACTGGCTCTTCAGATTGTGCTTCAATAGGTGAAGCATTCCCTTCATCTTCACTGCTTTCTTCTTCTTGAGCAACCTGTAACTTGTTCATATCTTCAACTAGAGATGTTCCTGCAAAGGTTCTATGGTAGAAGAAATCTTCTCCTTGAAAGACATGTTAGTTTCATCAAAAGAAATATGAACAGATTCCTCAATTTTCAAAGATGATTTATTATAAACCCTATAGGCCTTGCTGATCATGGAGTATCCCAGAAACACTCCTTCATCAGCTTTGGCTTGAAATTTTGCTAGATATTTCTTGTCATTATTGTGAATGTAGCAAATACAACCAAAAATTCTGAAATAGTCAACTTTAGGTTTCTTCCCTTTGAGTAATTCATAGGGAGTCTTTCCCTTTAGTTTATGTATCAGACTTCTGTTCAGCACATAGTTGGAGGTGTTCACTGCCTCTGCCCAAAAGGATAGAGGTAGATGAGCATCTGACAACAATGTAGTGGCAGATTCAATAAGGGTTCTATTTTTCCTTTCAGCTACCCCATTTTGTTGAGGAGTTCTAGGAGCTGAGAAAGTATGCCTGATCCCTTCACTCTGACAGAACTCTTGCATAAGAAGAGAATCAAACTCTGTCCCATGATCACTTCTGATCAGGGCAATGTGAGTATTGAACTCAATCTGTATACATTTGAGAAACTCTGTCAGACACTTAAAGTTATCAGACTTCTTCCTTAGAAAGAACACCCAAGTGAATCTAGAGAAGTCATCTACAACTACTAAAGTGTAGGATTTCCCTCCTAGGCTTTGTACTGTGATGGGTCCAAAAAGATCCATGTGTAACAGATACAATATCCTAGGTGAATCACTCTTATTAAGTGACTTAAAACTGTTTTTAGTTTGCTTGCCTAATTGACAAGCCCTGCAGAGTCCTTCCTTCTTGTAGGGGCCAGAAGGTAGTCCTCTAACAAGGTTGTCCTTGGATAGCCTAGCAATAGTTCTAAGGTTTAGGTGTCCTAGTCTCTTATGCCATAAAATATTTGGTCTACAGACAGAATTAAACAGGCAAATATCTACATCAGTTGAAAGAAAATCTACTAGATAGATGTTACCTTTCCTTTTACCTGTCAACACAGTTGTGTTGTCCTCTGACTTGATTTTGCATAAGGCTTTGCTGAAGGTCACCTGGTAGCCTTCATCACACAGCTGACTGATGCTTATTAAGTTGTGCTTCAGTCCTTCCACATAAGCTACCTTCTTGAAGTTACTGAACCAATCTGGACTGCACCATATCCTTTAGTCTGTCCAAAGTTTGAATCACCAAAGATAACTTTGGGTCCAAGCTTGGCTCTAAAGGATGTGAGGTTGTCCTTGTTCCCTGTCATGTGCTTAGAGCACCCACTATCCAAGTACCATTGCTGGTTAGATTTGGATAGGTCTTCACCTGCACATAAAACAATTCATTTGTTTTTGACCCAGTTTACCTTGGGCCTAGGTAGGTGATAACCTTTAAATTCTGAAATGAAAGACATCCCATGTTGACTCTTATATCCTTCAGGATGATATCTCCTTGGAGGTAAAATCCATTCAGTATAAGGGTTAAAGGTTTGGGATGAAGGACCCCTAGGATTCAATTTTGATTTGCCTTTGAAAAATTTCCAGAGCTCTGACCTCTGTTCGACGATCTTGGAGCTGCGTTCGACGATCTTGGGTCAGATCGTCGAGCTCCGTTCGACGGTCGACTATGGGTGAGGTCAGGTATATGAGATCGTCGACCTGCGTTCGACGACTCTGGCTGAGATCGTCGATCAGCGTTCGACGATTTTTCCTGAGATCGTCGAGCTGCGTTCGGCGATCGTCGATCTTCATTCGGCGATCGTCGATCTCCGTTCGACGATTTTGCTGGGACTTAGTTTTCTGAGGCAGATCAGAATTTTTCCTGGCAACCTCTACAACTCCCTTTCCCTTGTTAGAAATAAACTTGATGGGAGTTGTTAGGACTATAGGTTGGCTGGATGAAGCACCCAAGCCCAGTGTACTGTTGAATCTAGAGTTCACTGTGCTTG
Source organism: Platanthera guangdongensis (assembly GCA_039583875.1). Lineage (NCBI taxonomy): Eukaryota > Viridiplantae > Streptophyta > Magnoliopsida > Asparagales > Orchidaceae > Platanthera > Platanthera guangdongensis. The sequence continues at coordinate 92,741,425 of CM077157.1, read as the reverse complement.
TGATGTCCATCAGCTTGATGCTTCTCCCATTAAGGGATTCTTCAAGCTTCTTGGCCTCAGAGAGCTCACTTTTCAGTGTAGCTATCTGTTCCCTACAGTTCTCCAACTCCTGAGAGAGTTTGAGGTTTTCTGATTTTAAACCATTGTGTTCAGATAATTGATTTCTGAGAGAGATAATCTCTTTCTCAGACTTTAGCAGGTCTAAACACAGTGCTTTAAATTCAGATTTAAAATCTTCTGAACTAAAATCAAAAGAACTAATTACCTGATCTTCTTCAGGTTGAGTCTCTGAGTCTGACTCTGACTCCTCTTCCTCTGAGTTGTGCTGTGAGGCATTGATTCCATCATGCAGAACTCCTTTTCTTCTGCATCATCCTCATCATCACTTGAGCTAGAAGAGGCTTCTGACTCTCTTCTGTCTCACTCCAGGATTCAGCAACAAACCCTTTCTTGTATGCTTATTTTTGCTTGAAGAAGGTTTGCCACTTCCATTCCTTTTGGAGTCTTTCTCCTTTCTTCTTTCTTTTTTGTCCCTTCTGTCCTTGATCTTGTTCTCTGGACAGTCAGAAACTATATGCCCTAGTTTCCTGCAACCAAAGCAGATAATATCTTTATTGTTGCTAATGGACTTGTCATACCTTGGCTTGTCCTGCTCCTTGTATGATCTTCTTCTGAAGTCCTTTCTGGCCATCTTGTAGAATCTTTTGGCCAACAAGCTGAGTAGTTCATCATTGCCTGTGCTCTTATCTTCAGGCAGATCCTCAGTTACCTTAAAGGCTACGGTCTTCTCTTTCCATGTGGCTGGTGAAGCAGCCTTCTGTTCTTCCTCTCTATTCTTGATAAGTAGCTCATAAGATTTGAGCTTACCCAACAAGGCTTCAGTGGTGATTTCATTCAGACTTCTGGCATCCTTAATTGGCCAGATTCTTGAATCCCAAGTACTGGGTAAGCACATTAGGATCTTGTCATTAAGTTCTGTCAGAGAAATCTCTTTGTCCAATGTCCTTAGTTCACTGATAATTAGACTCAATCTGTTGTACATGTCTCCCACTGACTCAGTCTCTCCCTTCTTGAAGTTCTCATATTGGGAGATGAGATGGGATCTTCTGTCCTTTCTCTCATCAGCTGAGCCTGAGACTATTTCTGAGAGCTTGTCCCAAATCTCCTTGGCTGAATTGCATTCAGCTACCTTTTGAAAAATGTCATCTGACATTGTCTGATCTAGAATGTTCATAGCCTTGGCATCAGCTACTTTCCATTTTTTGATGTCAGCATCTGTTCCTGATGGAGGTGGAACAGCATTTGTACTTATGCTCTCTGGGGGTCTTGGACACACTGTCAAAACAGAATTAAGATATCTTCATCAATAGAATTCATGTAAAGTCTAATCCTTGCTTTCCAAAGTGCAAACTTTGACAGATTGCACACTGGAGGTCTGGTGCTAGCATAATCTTTATTTTGGGCCATGATTTGTGCAAACAGAATCTAATGATAAAATACAAAAAGGATCTAGTTTGGGATCTTGAGGTTCAGGTGTTAGCCTGTACAACCAATCAGATATGGTATGTTTAACCAACCTGGCTCTGATACCAATTGAAAGAGCAACTAGATCTGATATACTCTAGAGGAGGGTGAATAAAGTATATGGTGCTATAAAAACTTTTGCAAACTTTTACAACAATTGTTGTAATATGTATGAGCAGGGAAGCAGAAACAAATCTAATCACAGTACTGAGCTATGGAAATACTAAGCACAGAAAAATCAAGGCCAGAAACAAAAAGAAACAAGCCAAAACCAGATGACACAAGGGAAAATAGTGGTTCCCCAAACTTGGGTACATCCACTCTTCTACCACCATAGGTAGGAATCCACTGCAGGATAGGATGAGTTGATCAGGTGTCCTGGGCACCAATGAGCTTTTGATAAGGTGCACAAAAACCAAAGCAGATTTTTTGATCAGGTGTCTTGCCACCAATGAGCTTTTGACAAGGTGCTCAAAAACCAGATTCAAACTTTTGAAGGGAGTTTGAGAAACCCTTTACAGAGTGGGGGTGAGAGAGTTATGGCAGTCTTCTCTTTCTCAACAAACTGAGAAGACTAAGTGGATTGATGTCAAAGCTCCCCCTGAGTCCTTGAGATCTTCATGAAGAAGGGCTTTGCTGAGGGTGATAGGCCTTCAAAGATAGAACTCCAGCAATAAATGATTTTAGCAAGCTGAAATGTTGAGTGTCCGGAGTCTTGAAATGATGTTGGCCTTGAACACTTTGAGAGCTGAAGAGATCTGAAGATTTTTGAAAGCTTGATCTCTTTTATGAGTGTTCTTCAGAATTCTTTTTGACATAAACTTTTTTTTGTATCTTTTTGTATTCTGTATATTGTGTGTCTTCTTTCTTCTGGTTGATGTAGATTCAAAAAACATCCTGTCTTTTATTCTCTGTTCCAGAATAGAATGTCATTCTCTGTCAAGGATAGCCGTTGGTCTGCATTGATTGCATCCTTAATTGCAAAAACTCTTCTAGAGGAAAGTCCACAGAATTATTCCTTGAAAAGTCCCTTGAAACTTGGTCCAGAAGTAAATGAAAATGGCTAGCAAATCTCTGAATTAATTGCAGAATAACTCCTGACTGATTTGAATTTGAATTCTGGAAGTTATCTGAAATCGTCGAACTGAGCTCTACTATCGTCGAGCTGAGCTCAGCGAACTGGAAAACTCAAGCAGCAAAATAATCGTCGATCTGAGCTCAAAGATCGTCGAACTGAGCTCAGAGATAAAGATCCAGTGGAGAGTCAAAATCATCGACCTGAGCTCACCGATCGTCGAATGGAGTTCGACGATATTATGGAGTTGAGCTCAGCGATCGTCAAGTGGAGCTCGACGATCTGTCGAAGTTGAGCTAGACGATCGTCGATCGGAGTTCGACGAATCGTCGTGCTGAGCTCGACGATCAGACTTAGTCTCTAGACAAAAAAACTTGGTCTTCAGGGCAGCTTCCAATCCTAGACTTCTAACCCTTAGACTCAATTCTAATTGACCTATTAATCTATACAGAAGGTCAAGTAAAGGTTCCTAGAGACATAGTGATCCTGACCCAAATTAATAATAGGGTGTTCTAACAAAGTGTATCGCCTTTTTCCAAAAAATGCGTATTTGAGCGATGCGGGTAAGGGTTTGAGGTCTAGGATGGGCGGTTCTTCTAGGGAGGTTTTAATTCCTATGTCTTTCTTACCAATTGGTTCGAAAGGCAAGTCTAAAGAAGTATCCTCATCGCATTTAAAATTTTCGAGTGCATAAATATCGTCATTTAAAAACACGGACTCGAAAATGGGAGAAGAACGATCTCCAAAAAAGGTATCTAAAGAGTAGCATAAATCTTCGCTCGATGACAAATTGTCCATCGAGGGATTAATAGAGAAAGTAACCTGATCATCGCCTACTCGGAGGAGAAGACTACCATTACTAACATCTATTAGTGCGCGGGAGGTGGCGAGAAAAGGGCGACCGAGTGTTATTAGTACCTCGGCGTCCTCCTCGATGTCTAAGATGATGAAGTATACCGGGAAGGTAAACTTGTCTACTCGGACAAGGATGTCCTCCACAACCCCGATAGGGAACTTAACCAAGCGATCCGCTAATTGGATTCACATATTCGTAGGACTAGGAGTACCCAAACCTAAACGTGAAAAGAGCGAGAATGGCATTAGATTAATGTTAGCCCCTAAATCAGCTAAGACGTACTTTACTAATATATCGCCAAAAAGGCACGAGATGGAAAACCGTCCCTGGTCGTTTTGTTTTGTGGGCAATTTATTAGTAGGTGCCGCCGAGCAGACAGCGTTGAGAGATACATGCGAAATATGCTCTAATTTACGTTTATTAGAAAGTAATTCTTTTAAAAATTTCGCATATTTGGGCATTTGCGAGATAGTCTCGCAAAAAGGAACTTTAATGTGAATTTGTTTTAATAATAAAATATTTTTTTCATATTGCGCATCCTTACGCTCGTTTTCTAACTTATGCGGATATGGAAGGGCCTTGTTTAAAATAATTTTTTCTTTTAAAATCAGTAAAGGCGGCGTAATCGAAGAAAGGGAAGAGGGGTCGGAGGTGAAATATGTACCTGAGGGTCGGTCCGTTTTGGATCGACCACCTCCTTTCCGCTACGGAGGGTTATAACATTGACGTTCTCCCGCGGATTGGGCTCCGTGTTTCCCGGCAGTGCCCCGAGCGCGTGCTCGGACATCATCCTCGCCAGCTGTCCAACATGTTGTTTGAGAGTTTTTGGCGATCCGGTGATGTTCCGAATATTTGACTCGTTGGACGCAATATACTTCGAAAAAGTTTCCTCCATCGGGGAGGGTTTTGGAAGAGGAAGAGGAGGCAGAAATCCGGGCGTATAAGAAATAGGGGGGCGCTGAACATTATTCGGGTTGCTCCAAGAGAAATTGGGGTGATTCCTCCAACCCGGATTATAGTTATTATTATAAGGGTTATTGTTGGGGTTGAAGGAAGGACGACCCGAATTTCCCATGAAATCCACGAACTCTTCAGCCACGCAGACGTTAGGGGGAATAAAACAAGGCGGAGTGGAGGAGGTAGCAGACATCTCCGCCACCTGCTTTGTTAACCTTTCAACTTGAAGGGTTAAGAGAGCAGTGGCATCCACTTCAAAAAGACCAGCCGTCGGCTTTGGGCGTCCCCACGTGACGTTCCATTGATAGGCGTTCATAGCCATCTATTCGAATAAAGCCTGGGCGGCCTCGGGGGTTTTGTTGTTTAGCGTACCCCCGGCAGCCGCGTTAATCATTTGACGCGTCTGAAAATTAAGCCCATTATAAAAAAAATTTGAACTTGCAACCACGTTGGCAGCGCATCGTGCGGGCAACGGCGGAGGAATTCCTTAAACCATTCCCAAGTCTCGTATAGAGACTCAGGATCGTTTTGCACAAACGAAGAAATGTCCGCCCGCAACTTTGCAGTTTTTGCGGGCGGAAAGTACTTCGTTAGGAACCGTTCCGTCAACTCAGCCCACGTGGTGATACATCCTCGCGGGAGGGAATTCAACCACGCCTCGGCTTTGGACTTAAGGGAAAAAGGAAATTAGCGCAAGCGAATGGCATCATCAGCGACGCCATTATTCTTGAAGGTGTCGCATATCTCCAAGAAATTGGACAAGTGGACATTCGGGTCCTCATCCGGCATTCCATCGAACTGCACGGCATTTTGGACCATTTGAATGACACTTGACTTTATTCAAAATTATTATTCACCACCGCAGGGCGAACAATACTTGACCCAGTATCATCCAGGTTAGGCCGGGCGTAATAAGACATAGTACGCTCGGCCGCTGGGGCAGGGTTAGGCGCGGCCATAACTACAACAGAGGGTTCTCCGATAGATTCTTCGGGGTCTAAAGAAGGAATTCGGCGTTGAGATCGAATACGTGCAAGAGAGCGTTCGATCTCAGGGCCGAAGTCAAAATCTTCAGACTCGGAGGGTTGTCCACGGGTCATACACCCAAACAAAAATAAAACAAAATAAACTCTTTTTTTGTTTTTGATTTTATTTAAAATAAAGTTTTTATTTTTTTTTGTTTATAGAAAATAAGTAAAAGTAATAGACTCCGGAATTCGAAATAACAACTCGAAGAAACTCCCCGGCAATGGAGCCAAAAACTTGATGCGCCCGCAAACATACTCTTACTGTGGTTGGTTCGGTGAATCGATCGCCGCGGGCATGCAACAGGAGGCAAGTGCACCTATCGCAAGTAGTACTCGATATTCGGGGGAATACCGAGGTCATATTGTTCTCGGGGTCGTGTTGACTATTCTTACTCCTCCGGGAGGACTATTATTTTACTTAAAGTAAGGTGGATGATTTAATTAAGTAAAGACGGAAAAAGTAAAGGAGCAAAAAAATGATTTAGAAAATATTCGATGAAGGGTTAACGCTCGGCATCGAATCGGATTAAGAATAAAATAATTTTTAATAATTATAGAACATAGTTTTCAAATTAATAAAAGGAAACTTGGCCGTGGAGGTTCAACTAATGTGTGCTCACCTAGCTATAGGGATATCGCTCACCTGAACATTAAGACTATTCGACTGAACCCGCTATTGGGTGGGGAACCCAATCCGGAAGAATTACGCTTGTCCTCTCTCGAGGGTATGCACGCAACTCTATTTACCCAAGGGCGATCTGAAATAAAGTCCGTCCATTTAACTCAAGTGAGTAGGCGGAAAAATAAAGAAAGAAAATTACAAGTCCTACTCAAACGAGTAGGCGGGAAATGAAAACGATGCGCCATTTAACTCTTAACGAGTAGGCAGAAATAAATGCACACAAACACACACACTCTATATGAATTGAAAGAAAGCAATAAAACTATCTCATACACACCCGCACTCTACATAATTAAAGAAAACGATAAAATAAAGCATGAAAAATAAAGCATGAAAAACTAATACCTACACTCACACACTCTACATAATTTGAACAAAGCATCAAAACATTATTCTCATACACTCACACACACAAATTATAAGCAAAATGAAAGTTACCTAAAATTTAAAACATCTACTTTTTTTATGCTTAGGTTTTGCCAAAAACGAATAAAAAGAACGAATTAAAATTTTAAGAGAACAAAAGTTTTTCAAAACAAATCAAAAACTAAAGCCTTTCAAAAATTAATGATTTCAACATTTTCATTCTTAGGATTTCATAAAAGTGCTAAAAAGGTTGAAATGAAAAGAGAAAGAACAAAAAGGGTTTTTATCCTAAAATAAAGCTAAGTAAAAAAAATCAAAAATACTTTAGTAACTATTTTACAAATTCATAAGAATGAAGATGTTGAAAACATTAAAAGAGGACATGAAAAAAAAGAAAAAGCTAATACAACATTTCATAAATTTCTAACAAAATCTAACATGAGACAAATTAAAAGCATGTAAAGTAAATAAGTTACACTCATACACACACACACACTTTTCATAAAAGGGAGAACAAAGATGAAACCAAGGATAAAAAGGGAAAGAAGTAAGCCATCCAAATGAATTTTCATGCCATATAGAGAGAGAAAATCTAACATTTTTATTAACATTATCAAACTATTACAAAACTAAAAGCTAAAGCAAAACAAAACATGAAAGTAAGGGAGGAGAAATCTCCTTACATAGCACTAGAGTCCACGGATGCAGTCCACAAAAACACACTAAAGTGGCTAAAAAATGTGAACCCTTGGACCTTACAGAAATGGGCAATTTATAGGCAAAAAATTCTAAGTACACGCCCTCCGACACGGGCATGTCGGGGGGGGGGGGGCGTATCACTACTATTCATGATGGCGGTCTTCGATTTGACATGAAAGTTGACTTCGGGCTGAGTTCGAGGATGTCACACCCCAGGTCACGGGCGTGACGCTGGGCTTGTCGGGGAGGTAGAACCGGGCGCGAGTTGCGTCAAAAGTCTTCGGCAGCATCTTGTCGGGCCAGGTGATGAAGTCACGCCCCAGGTCACGGGCGTGACGCTGAGCGTGTCGGTTGGTGTCGACACTCGACAATCGTCGAGCGGAAAGTGTCGAGTTGAAATCGTCGAGCAGAAAGTTTGAGTCTCGCCCTAGGGCCCGGGCGTGACTCTGGGCGTGTCGCGGGTTCGATGATCGTTGAACTGAAATCGTCAAGCTGAATGGACACGGGCTTGTGTCACGCCCCGTGTCGGGTGACACGGGCGTGACACCAAGCGTGTCAAGCTTTTTACTTCAGAAATTTGCAACTTCACGGGATTTTGAGCTATCATGCCCTGTCCACGGGCGTGATCGAAATGACACGGGCGTGTACTGCCTAATTTTGGCAGATTTTGGAATTTTTCTAAAAAATAAAATAAAACAAGTTAGTAGTAAATTTACAAGAATAGGAGCATTTTATTGAACAAAAATAAGTAAAAATGATGAAAATAAATATAAACGAATAAATTAATGTGCACAAAAATACGTATATTTACAATTCATCAATGACACTGCCTTGGACACGCCCGTGTCCCAGGCCGTGTGACCCCTACAAAGACCCCAACTTGGCTCTAAACGCAGTACATCGCTCTTTCGAGTTTTCGGGGGGTTACATTGAGTGTCCTCAACATGGCATTGACTGAAGGGAATATCATTGAGTTAATTGGTTGGCGTCGAGTCCGTTGAATGCACTCAATGCGGCGTCAAGTGTACTCGACGCTTTTCCGCAGACTTAAGATATTTCGCCTATTCTTCGTATATCCCCAATAACCAAGTTTTGCTAGGTAAAGATCATCTAGTGCCTGTTGTATTCGTCGAGTGTACTCGAGGAATCAGTATGTACTCTGTATTTTGTGATCGAATTGAGTGGAATTCGTCGAGTTTAAGCCTTAGGGGGGATTATTGAGGATATTCTCCTTCTATTTAATGAAGCAATCTTGTATTTTCTTTTGGGGTGTGTTGTCATGGAAACTTCCTTTCCATGAGGCTATTATGTATGCTATTTTTAGTATATTGATATGACTGAAACAGGTGTGCATATTACACGCAAGTGCACGTGCCGGTTCAAGTAATAAAGAGTGAATAGATATCATTTCCATGGAGAGGTGGTGAATTCGGTGCTTGCAATTACTAGTTAGATTTTTTCTCTAAATCCAAGTGAAACAAAATGATGATTTTGATTTAGTAACTAAATTATGACGAATTTCTAAAATAAGTTAAAATAAACTATCGTTCCTTAGGAGAAAAATTTAAATTCAGATTGGAGAAGTAATCTTGTGCGGTAATTTCCTATGTCTACTGCGATGAATTTATAAATGATACTTTGTGAAAATTAGTGGTGGAAAACCTTGCAACGATTTTAGAGTAGACAACCACATCTCTCGATATTGGAGGACCCTAGTCCTCTATTTCCCATCAGGTAAAATTGGAAACCAATTAAAGATTGAAAACCAAAGTTGCTAACACCAAGAGGAAATCTCTTTCTCTCTTCAAGTGCTATATGGAATCTATAACACACTTACACAACTCCTCTCTCGATTTATCGAGCATAGTAAAAAGACGAAACCGTCATCAAAGGCTTCAGAATATAGATTATAAATTCAATAAAGGTTCATGCACCAAATAAATACAAAGAGGAAACTAGAGAGCATTCATTACAATAGATATAGTACTTTCACATCACAAGATTGAGGAAATTAGTTCATAGCGAGGGAAGAAAACCGCGAAATGTTTGGAGAAATCTTACAAAACATGATGGATTTAACGATTAAACGCTGCAGGATTCTTCTTTCGTAGTCGCTCGCTCGATCCGCCCGGAGATCTGTCGTCTCCCTCGCTCTAGCCGCCCTTCTTCAATGGAGGATTTTCACCAACCCTAGATGATGAAGTCTCTCTCTTGCTTTCTCTCCTTAAGATGATGAATCGATCATAATTCCTCAATAATCATCCATAAAAAATGTCCAACCCTTTCCCCAAAGGATACCTCTTTCCAAAATTACAAATGGCGTAATTTTTGAAATTTGAAATTCGTCCAGACGTTGCAACCTGCTTTCCAGCGCATTGTGACCTACTTTCCTGGTTTTTATATTTGAGCAGATTTCTTTGTCATTTCTTATAATAACACCATGGAAAAAAAAACTTAATTAGCCACAAAATAAATAAATATGAATTAACTTTTATTTCTATTCTATTTAAAATCATTTTAGGCATTCTATAACAATATTAAGTCTAAAATTGGGCTAGATAACTTCTTTTTAAGAAGTTATCACACCTACACACTTAAACCTTTGCTAGTCTCTAGCAAAAACAATACTAACCTTCAAAATTGTGTGAGAGAGAATAGTCATAATATAAACTCACAAGATCCTTCTTCACAAACATAATTAAAAAGAGAGATTACTCAAAAGTTTCACATTTATCCAAATGAGGACTTGTCACACCTTAATGGTTCGAAATAATCAAATATTCACTAGCTTGATGAAAGATAAAGATCAATTAAACTTTTCCAGTGTTGTGTGTGTCATCCTATAAAATCATTTTTCTCCCATAAACTTTTCCATCGAACCTCCTTAGTAGCTAAAAAGAATAAGATGAAACCAGTCTTTGACTTAACCTCCACTAGAATTCATGATTTGATTTGAAAAGAAAACATGAGGACTTGTGGTGGAAATGACCACGGCTTGTTAAGGAATCAAATGCGATAGTAAAAGGTATTTCCCTTGTTAGTATTCTTAATAACTCTCCGAACTATGAGTTTCATCTCTTAATTATCAACTTCTTAGACTGTAGTAGGGATCATTCTAAGTAGGTGTACACACACTCGGGCCATGTATCACTACAACTCACACGTTGTAATTTTTTCTTCTATAATCATAGTTCAGATCATTCCAAGTATGAATATAAATACCTAGTCCACATGTCACTATGCCACGTTCTTTTTTTTTTCTTTTTATAAAGTCATAGTAGGGATCGCTCCAAGTAGGTGTACACACACTCGGGCCACATATCACTACGAATCACAAATTGTTTTTAATTTTTAACAATTCCCCATAGTTGAAGATTTACTAGGAAATAACTATTAGAAATATATGGAAATGACGCGTGAAAATTTAAAGTTCATGCTCAAAAGATGGTGGATGATCCAATCAAATAACGATAGTGAAATGCAAATTGATTAAAGGTAAGTCCTAATCATTCTTTCATATCAATTAGGCATCACAACATTTTGGTTTACATCTCCGACTTATTTCATGCTAACCCTTCCATCATTACTTTTAGAAGTCGGTGAGGGTCAGTTTTTAGGAAGAATTTTTTTTTAAAAGAATTGTGTGGATAAGAGAAATATTTAAAAAAGATTTTACCCATCTTACTAAATTTTCAATCGAAGATTTGAACAGTTAAGATGGACGACCCTATTAAATAGTAATCATCAAAAACTCTTGATTAACCTAATCGATAATTATATTGAGAAGTGGAATTAAGTATTATTTCTTAAAAATACTCAACTCTCACTAAATTGGTAGAAGTATACTACCCCCACCTCCACACTTATATTATTTCCTAGTCCCTAGCTAATAGACGTCAATTCTCAAGAAATTTTATTTAAAATACTTTGACGAATTAACATATAAAGGAAAGGGACAAAATAAGGACAAAAATGGAGACTTGAAATTTAAATACTCCCCTGAAGGTTGAAGTGTTAGTATAGTAGTTCCATGCATCCCACTTGAACCTTGTTGACAACCACTTATATTAAGGCTTGGTTACGATGTAAGAATTGACAGAACGAGAATCCCATAGGTAACCTATATGAACATCAACACAAAGCCAACAGAAAACTAGATGCCAAGCTTAGTGTAACAGTTGGATTGTAATCTTCGAGTGCAAACATACTAATAGAAAATCACTTCCAATCACAATACGCATGTAATAGATTAGATGTTCAAAATAATACTTCTTCATAATGTGACTAGGTTACCCGTACTAATGCTAGTTTCATGATGGCATTTGCAAATATGTCAATACAATGTGTCACATGTGAACAATACAGAAGCATATCAGCATAGAATATCTTTAATCATAATGACAGAACGTAGGAAATATATTAGCAAAATACTAAATAACCAACGATACACAACTAGTAGCATGAAACAATGACAGAAATGAAATATCAAACTACCATCATAGCTTTCAACAAAAATAAACCCAACACACTGCTCAACTCATCCAACTAGAGTAATGGAAATTCAAAATGGTATAAGTAAAGAAACAAGCTAGAAGGAACTATTATTCATCTGCCGCATTCTACACGGACAGCTTCATCAATATTTCAACTCATGTTTTGACCAATGTTCAAAATATAATTATAATAATATCTAATAACTTTGAACGTCATAACGGGGATCAGATTTTATCTCGTGAAAGTTAATACTAGACACAATATGATGTAATTGTCCAAGTGATCCACTATAACAGCATGATGGAATTTAAGTGCTCGAAGTAATCACAGCAACGCATAAAGTTTCAAACATCACAAAAAAAACACAGTCAAAAACTACTAAATGAGCACATAACCCAGCAGTCAGGCCATTAGTCAATCCCAAAAGTAATGAAACCCAAAAGTTACTCTTTGTCATCGTCCGCTGAATCGTCCGCATCCTCCACTTCTTCGTCTTCATCCTCTTCCTCGTCCTCATCATCGTCTTTGTCCTCCTCATTATCCTCATCGTCATCTTCATCCTCCTCATCCTCTGCCATTTCTTTAGCTTTGGTCAATGTTGGATCAACCCTCGACAAATTAGAAGTCAGAAGGTGACTAACTTTGGCAAACTGGGAATGCAACTCATATATAGGCTCTGTCACTGGAATTTGGGCTTTGCGCATCAGCTTGGGTTGATTCTCCTAAATGTAGTCCAGTCGGGAATTGAAGTAAACAAATTGGCAACGATGATACGCCTTCATGTACTCAAGCTGCTCGCTCATTACATCGGGGTCCGCTCCGTGGTCAACTGTCAGAATATCAATGTGATTGGGGCCGCGACTGAGGCCTTTGAAGATTTGGGAGCACCCAGTGCTTTCAACTTGCCTTTCTTCCGAGGAGGTTCAGCTGCCACCTTGATGTGCCTGTTCACTTCTGTTTCTATGATACGACGATCCACTTGAGTTACCAGGTCACCCTCGCCCTGCTCAACCCCTGTCGTGCAACAAAGCTCAGTGATAGTGGTGGGGAACTAAATATGCTTCATTTTTTTATCGTTTACTTTCGTCCAGATAAGCCGGTAGATGATCCTTCCTATATTTACCTTTATACCCTTAATGATGCAGAAAATCATTGCAATTCTATCAAGTTGAACGTGTTTTGAATGACGCATGGTCAGCAGACTTGTGTTTACGAAATGAAGCCAGACCTTCGATTCTCTCGATAGGCATGTAGATTTCAGAGCATTCTCTTTGGTGTTCACCCAGTCTGGCCCCAGTGCACTACAGACAACAACAGTCAACTCCTCCATAGACATAGTGGAAAGGATCGAGACTTGGTCTGGGATAATGTCATCATCCACGTCGAAGAATGCGTTGATTGCTGCAGTAGAAAAATCCACTTTCTTTCCCCTTACAAACACTTTTCCCTCCTCTGCGACTGGTGCGTTGGCGTAAAATTCGTACACCCAAGGTAAAACTGCCTCCGTCTTCGGATGACACAACGTTTCCCAGCCCATAGCCTTAATTTTCCCCATGTATCCTATACTCCAGCCCCGTTTCTCCATTTTGAAACCTCTTTCGTAGGTGGGCGGTATGGATTGGAGGGAATGAAACCTTTGGCCGGCTTCTTCACTTAAAAACCTCACTTGTTTGCGAACCATATCTTTCACTTTACCCTTCTTCCTGGAAGCCATAACCTAGCCCACAAAATCCAAACCCAATCCTCAAGCAAAACATAGGAAATAACTATAGCTAATCCAATCCAAACTTAGGGTTACGAGTTATACCTCCAGAAGCTTAATACCGCACTCATTTTGTCGTCGGGTGATGGAAATTGCTTGAGCACTGTAACCCTCCGAATCTCGAGCCTCCCCCAGGAGGTTGAGAAAAACCGCCACAGTCATGGTCGAATGGATCTATCGCTAGGTCGCCGGAGGTTGCACCTCCATTCCACAACCGTTGCTCGCGATGTCGCCGCCAGAAGCCTGTGTTCCTTCAACTTCCGTGCGATGCTTAAGGCAGGATGAGAAAACCGGGAAATTGAGCCTGGAAGTCAAAGTCGCCCGACGATCGTGATATAGTTCACTGCTTGGCCGCAGTGTCGCTGGCTGTACAGTCGCTCGAGATGTCGCCGTCGGAAGCCCTCACACCTTCAACTTCCATGCGATGCTTAGGGCAGATGAGGGATCGACGAAAGTCGAATGCAAATATATGAGCCAGGTATTTTATATAACACAACCCAACCGGCTGGGCCGGTAACCCTGACCGGTTTACCGGCCCACTAGATTCAAAGACAAACAGGTAGAAAACGAAGAGTTGCAACCTCCTATCTGAACGTTGCAACTTCTCAACTTCGGTGAATCCATGCGCCGGTTTAACCATGTGCCGGTTTAACTGAACCGAACCGGGTTCCAGTTATTCCCTTCAATACCAGACAAAAAACTAAAAGTCACAACTCATTTTCGCAAGGTTGCTACCTCCGAAATAAAATTTTAGATCCAATGATCGCGCAGCTTCTTCCGGGTCAAGCGATGGTAATAAAAACACAAAATAAAGGGGCTTTTTTAATAATATGAGTACTACGATAATTATTATTATTATATATATATACTAATAAAATAAACGTATCAAAATAGACGGTGGGTTGCCTCCCACCAAGCGCCTAATTTATCGTCCCGGCAGGACGGTATTAAATCACAAAAACCTTACACACGACACCACCCGGTCGGTATCGTCTTTCAGATACAACTTGAGTCTATCGCCGTTAACTTTGAATTCCGTCCCGTAACTCTCATTAATGTTGGTCACTGCACCATACAGATGCACTATTTTTACTTTAAATGGCCCCGACCACCTCGACTTGAGTTTTTCGGGAAATAACTTTAAACGTGAATTGAATAAGAGGACTAGTTGGCCCGACACAATGTGATTTTCCTTCATGCATCGGTCGCGCCACTTCTTTGTGCGCTCCTTATAGATCCACGAGTTCTCATAAGCTTTCATCCGGATCTCCTCGAGTTCATTTAATTGCAGTAATCTTTTCTTACCGGCATCCCGAAAATCATAATTTATTTTATTAATCGCCCAGAATGCATGGTGTTCTTACTCGATTGGTAAATGACAAGATTTGTCGTAGACCAATGTATACGGGGTTAATCCGATGGGAATTTGGAAAGCAGTCTGGTATGCCCATAATGTATTTGTGAGCTTTTGTGACCAGTCTTTCCGATTTATGCTCACTGTTTTCTCTAAAATCCTTTTGTCTCCCTATTTGACACCTCAGCTAGTCCATTTATTTGAGGGTGGTAAGCGAGTGCGACCTTATGGGTGACCCCATATTTGTTTAGCAATGAGGTGAATTGATGGTTGCAAAAATGACTCCCCCGTCGCTAATGATTGCTCTAGGTACCCCGAATCGATTGAATATATGGTATCTTAGAAATTCTGTACTCCCTTGCCATCATTCTTAGGTGTTGCGATCGCCTATACCCATTTAGATACATAGTGTACAACCAACAAAATGTATAAATTACCATTTGAATTGACGAACGGACCCATAAAGTCCATTCCCCAAACATCGAATAATTCCACCTCTAGCATGATATTCATTGGCATTCCCTCGTTCTTTCTTAGAGTCTCGCACCATTGACATCTATCATATTGTTTAACAAATTTATTAACATCACGAAATAAATTAGTCCAAAAAAATATGTCCTCTAACACCTTCATTGTCGTCCTCGTTCCCCTGAAATGGCCTCCGTACGGTGAACTATAACACTTCTCTAATATTGATTTTGTTTAAACCTCCGACACGCATCGCCTTACCACTCCATCAGCTACAATTTAAAATAGATAAGACTCGTCCCATAGATAGTAGCATGTCTGGTGTACAAATCGCTTCCTTTGTTGATAAGACAAGTCAGACGGTAGAATATTACTTACTATGTAATTTACGTAGTCAGCATACCAGGGTGGAGTACTATCATGAATAGCTAAAACCCTCTCATCTGGAAATTTCTCTTCAATTTATGGATTATAAGATGGTTGTGTAGACTATCCTGTACAAGTGATTCACAACAGGATTATCTGTACCTTTTTTATCCTTAATCTCTATGTCAAATTCTTGCAACATAAGCACCCATCTGCTCAATCGGGGCTTTGTGTCCTTTTTAACCATGAGGTAACGGATCGTAGCATGATCCGTATAAGCCGTGCTCTTTGTGCATAAAAGATACAATCTAAATTTCTCGAAGGTAAATACTATCGCTAGTAATTCCGTTTCCGTAGTTGTGTAACTTATTTGAGCGTCAATCAAGGTCTTACTAGCATAGGCTATCATGTGAAACACTTTCTCTCGTACCTGTACTAAAACAACTCCAACTGCGTAATCACTTGCATCACACATTAAGACAAACGACTCCTCCCAATCAGGAGTTATCACGATAGGTGATGTGGTCAAGCGATGTTTTAATGTGCTGAAAGCATTTAAACAATCCTGGCTCAACTGAAATTTTGAATCTTTTTCTAGTAGTCCGCTCAATGGTTTTGTAATTTTAGCGAAGTCTTTCATGAATCCTCTATAGAAGCCTGCATGTCCTAAAAAACTTCGAAACATTTTCACATTATTGGGTGGTGGCAGCTTTTCGATCACATCTAGTTTCGCTTTATCTACACGTAAACCATCCCTTGACACATGATGACTAAGCACAATACCCTCTCGCACCATGAAGTGACATTTCTCCCAATTCAGCACGAGATTAGTTTCAACACAACGCGTTAACACTTTTTCCAAACAAGCTAAACATGCATCAAAAGAACTACCGAAGATAGAGAAGTCGTCCATAAAACTTTCTATGCCATGGTCCATAATGTCAGAGAAGATAGAAATCATGTATTGCTGAAAAGTGGCGGGTTGATAAGTTGTAAGTACACCTATTTTATAGTATTTTTATTATGTCATTTTAGTTTAATTTTATCTTTTTTTTAGTTAGTTTTATTTAATAAATTGTTTTCTTTTTTGTAAAAATTATTCTAACTTACTTTATTTTGATTTTCTGAAATTTTCAGGAAAAAGTCAAAAAATGACCTGACACGCCTGTGTACTTTGGGTCACGCCGGTGACCAGGCCGTGACACTTCATTTCTCATGGAATCAGAAGAATTTGATAAGAAAAGTTTGACACGCCCGGGGTCACGCCCGTATCATTTGACATGCCCCGTGACCATGCCTGTGACACTCATGCTCGACGAAATTCGCTCGTCAATCGTCGACTAAGCCGACAAACCCATAGTCACGCCCGTGACCTGGGGCGTGACTCCTCCACCTGGCCGACAAGATGCCGCTGGCGACTTTTGACGCAATCCGTGCCCAGTTCCACCTCCCTGACACGCCCAGAGTCACACCTGTGACCGGGGGCGTGATATCCTCTTGTATAGAGGCGAAGTCAACTTTCTCGTCAATTCGACGATCATCTCATGAACAGTAGTGACACGCCCCACCGACACGCCCGTGTCGGAGGGCGTGTTCTTAGGAAAGTTTCCCTATAAATTGCCCATTTTTGTAATGACCAAGGGTTCCCTTTTTTGAGCCACTTTAGTGTGTTTTGTGGGCTGCATCCGTAGATACACTTGCTATGTAAGGAGATTTCTCCCCCCTTCCTTTCATGTTTGTTTTTTGCTTTAGCTTTAGCTTTGTAATATTTTGATTATGATAATAAAAATGTTAGATTTTCTCTCTTTACATGGCTTGAAAAATTCATATGGGGTGGCTCATCTCTTTCTCCTTTTATCCCTTTGTATCTCCTTGTTTTTTTTCTCTTTATCAAATGTGTGTGAGAGTTTGTAAGTGAGGTTTTTATTTCATCTTATTTTGTTTTGTTATTGTGATAGAAGCTATAGTGATTTTCCTTGCAAAAATGTTGTTAGGATAGTTTCATTTTTGATTTTTAGCTTCTTCATGCTTTAGGTTTTATCTCTTCATTCTTATGATTTTGTAAAAGAGGTTTGAAAGTGATTTTGTTTTTTTTACTTAGCTTTTTTAGGATTGTAAAACCTTTTTTTGTTCTTTTCATTTTCTTTTCACTTTTTAATCACTTTTATGAAATCCTAAGAATGAAAAAGTTGTAATTTTAATTTTTGAAAGACTTTAGTTTTTAATTTGTTTTGAAAAACTTTTGTTTTTTAATTTTAATTTGTTCTTTTTATGTGTTTTTGATAAAATCTAAGTATAAAAAAGTAGTTGTTTTAATTTTTAGGTAACTTTCTTTTTGTTTTTAATTTATGTGTGTGAGTGGAGGAGTTAGGTTTTCATTTTTGTTCTTTAAAATTTCATGATGTGTGTGTGAGTGTGTGAGCATAATTTTTCATACTTTCTTTCATGCTTTCTTCAATTATGTAGAGTGTGTGTGTGTAGGAGATAAATTTTAATGCTTTATTTTATAGCTTTCTTCAATTATATAGAGTGCGTTGTGTGTAGGAGATAGTTTTATTGCTTTCTTTTAATTCGTGTAGAGTGTGTGTGTGCGCGCATTTATTTCCTCCCACTCGTTAAGAGTTAAATGACGCGCTTTTATTTCCCGCCTACTTGTTTGAGTAGGACTTGTAATTTTCTTTGTTTGTCTTTTTCTCCTACTCGTTAAGAGTTAAATGACGTTCTTTTATTTCCCGCCTACTCGTTTTAGTAGGACTTGTAATTTTCTTTATTTTTCTTTTCCACCTACTCGTTAAGAGTTAAATGGCGCGCCCTTATTTCCCGTCTACTCGTTTGAGTAGGACTTGTAATTTTCTTTTTTTGTAACTTCACTTTATTTATATAATTTGAAGTGTGTATGAGTTCTCGTTTTAGATAACTTTTTAAGCTTTCTAAATGTTTGTTATTTTCGTGTCTTCTTGTTATAATCTTTTAGCGTTTAGTTACGAACTCGCGCTTCATCAAATTATAAAGCCATCCCCATAACGATGTGTGGATAATCGTTATTAGCCTCGGCATCGAAGAGCATTGGGACATTTAAAACGATTTTAAATAATTAAAGTTAATTATTTTCACTTTAATTTTAGGACTTAAGGTTTACCCTGGGTTAACGACGCGTAGGACCACATATCGATGTGTGGGCCCTATTTCTGTTATCCATACGCTAGCTAGCCAAGAGGCCGTGCATATGGACAGATCACCCCTGGGTAAACAGAGTTGCTTGCATACCCTCGAGAGTGGACAAGTGTAATTCTACCGGACTGAGTTCCTCACCAAATAGCGGGTTTCTTAGCGCAAAGCGGGCGTTAAGAGGAATCCTTCGTCGGATTATCGTTTGGTCGAATAGTCTTAGCGTTCAGGTGAGTGATATCCATATAACTAGGTGAGCTCATATCTGTGGAACCTCCACGGCCAAGTTGCCTTTTATTAATTTGAAAACAAAGTTCAATAATTATTAAAATTTATTTTCGTCTTAATCCGATTCGGTGACAGGCATTAACCCTTCGTCGAATTTTCTAAAATCGTTTTCGCACTTTCTTTCCTTTTCGTCTTTAGTTAATTAAAATCTCCGCCTTACATTCAGTAGAATAATAGTCCTCCTGGAGGAGTAAGAATAATCAACCCAACCCCGAGAACAATACGACCTCGGTATTCCCCCGAATATCGAGTACTACTTGCGATACGTGCACTTGCCTCCTGCCTCCTTTAGCAAGCCCGCGATGTACGACTCATCGAACCAACCACCCACATAAGAGTCTGTTCGCGGGCCATTAAGTTTTTGGCGCCGTTGCCGGGGACTCTCTTGAGTAGTTATTCCGAATTCCGGAGTCTATTACTTTTACTTATTTTCTAAAAAAAGAAGAAAAGCAAAAACAAAAAAAAAGTTTCTTTCGTTTTAATTTTTTTTAGCGTGTATGACCCATGGACAACCCTCCGAGCCTGAAGATTTTGACTTCGACCCTGAGATCAAACGCTCCCTTGCACGTATTTGATCTCAACGCCGAATTCCTTCTTTAGACCCTGAAGAATCTATCGGAGAACCCTTTGTTGAAGTTATGGCCGACCCTAATCCGAACGCGGTCATCGAGAGTACAATGTCTTATTACGCCCGGTCGAATTTGGATGATACTGGGTCTAGTATTGTTCGCCCTACGGTGGCAAATAATAATTTTGAAATAAAATCAAGTGTCATTCAAATGGTCCAAAACACCGTGCAGTTCGATGGATTGTCGGATGAGGACCCGAATGTCCACTTGTCCAACTTTTTGGAAATATGCGACACCTTCAAGATTAATGGCGTCACTGATGACGCCATTCGCTTGCGCCTATTTCCTTTTTCCCTTAAGTCCAAAGCCAAGGCGTGGTTGAATTCCCTCCCACGAGGATGTATCACCACGTGGGCTGAGTTGAAGGAGCGGTTCCTGACGAAGTACTTTCCGCCCGCAAAAACTGCAAAGTTGCGGGAGGACATTTCTTCGTTTGTGTAAAACGATCCTCAGTCTCTTTATGAGACTTGGGAATGGTTTAAGGAGTTCCTCCGCCGGTGCCCGCACCACGCGCTGCCAACGTGGTTGCAGGTACAAATTTTTTATAACGGCCTTAATTTTCAGACGCGTCAAATGATTGAAGCAGCTGCCGGGGGTACCCTTAACAACAAAACCCCTGAGGCCGCCCAGGCTTTATTCGAAGAGATGGCTATGAATGCCAATCAATGGAACGTCCCACGGGGATGCCCAAAGCTGGAGGCCGGCCTTTTTGAAGTGGATGCCACTGCTCTCCTAACCCTTCAAGTTGAAAGGTTAACAAAGCAGGTGGAGGAGATGTCTGCTGCCTCCTCCACTCCGCCTTATTTTATTCCCACTAACGTCTGCGTGGCTGAAGAGTTTGTGGACTTCGTAGGAAATTCGGGTCATCCTTCCTTCAACCCCAACAACAACCCTTATAGTAATAACCATAATCCAGGTTGGAGGAATCACCCCAATTTTTCTTGGAGCAACCCGAATAATGCGCAGTGCCCCCGATTTCTTATGCGCCCGGATTTCTGCAGCCTCCCCCTCTTCTAAAACCCTCCCTGATGGAGGAGAAGTTTTCTAAATATATTCCGTCCAACCTATCAAATAACCGGAACATCACCGGATCGCTAAAAACACTTGAACAACAGGTTGGATAACTGGCGAAGATGATGTCCGAGCGCGCGCACGGGGCACTGCCGGGAAACACAAAGCCCAACCCTTGGGAGAACACCAATGCTATAACCCTCCGTAGCGGAAAGGAGGTGATCGATCCAAAACGGATCGATCCGCAGGTACATATTTCACCTCCGACCCCTCTTCCCCCTTCTTCGACTACGCCGCCTTTACCAATTTTAAATGAAAAAATTATTTTAAACAAGGCCTTACCGTATCCGCATAAATTAGATAACGAGCGCAAGGACACGCAATATGAAAAATTTATTTTATCATTAAAACAAATCCATATTAATGTTCCTTTTTGCGAGGCTATCTCGCAAATGCCCAACTATGCGAAATTTTTAAAAGAATTACTTTCTAATAAACGTAAATTAGAGGATATTTCGCATGTATCTCTCAATGCTGTCTGCTCAGCGACCCTTACTAATAAATTTCCCACAAAACAAAATGACCCGGGACGGTTTTCCATCCCGTGCCTTTTTGGCAATATATTAGTAAAATACGCCTTAGCTGATTTAGGGGCTAGCATTAATCTGATGTCGTTCTCGCTCTTTCAACGTTTAGATTTGGGTACTCCTAGTCCTACGAATATGCGCATCCAATTAGCGGATCACTCGGTTAAGTTCCCTATCAGGGTAGTGGAGGACGTCCTTATCTGAGTAGACAAGTTTACCTTTCCCGTAGACTTAGTCATCTTAGACATCGAGGAGGACACTGAGGTACCAATAATACTCGGTCTCCCCTTTCTCGCCACCTCCCGCGCACTAATAGATGTTAGTAATGGTAGTCTTTTCCTCCGAGTAGGAGATGATCAAGTTACTTTCTCTATTAATCCCTCGATGGACAATTTGTCATCGAGCGGCGATTTCTGCTATTCTTTAAATACCTTTTTTGGAGATCGTTCTTCTCCCGTTTTCGAGTCTGTATTTTTAAACGACGATATTTATGCACTTGAAAATTTTACATGCGATGAGGACACCTCTATAGACTTGCCTTTCAAACCAATTGATAAGAAAGACATAGGATTTAAAACCTCCCTAGAAGAACCGCCCATCCTAGACCTCAAACCCTTACCCGAATCACTCAAATACGCTTTTTTGGGAAAAGGCGATACACTTCCCGTTATTATTTCTTCGGACTTGAGTGATTCGGATACTTCCGATTTATTGGAAGTTTTACTTAAACATCGCCACTCAATTGCATGGCAAATCTCTGACTTAAAGGGGATTAACCCCTCCTTTTGCACCCATAAGATATTTCTTAACGTTAATTGCCGCAAAACGATTCAGCCACAACATCTTCTTAACCCAAATATGAAAGACGTTGTTAAAGCCGAGATTATTAAGTTATTAGATGCGGGGATTAACTATAATGGTCCAGGCCCATCAACATGGGACCCAGCCAGACCTCCGACCTACCAGAGTCCAGACCCGAGCCCACTGCTGGTAGTCAGCCTATCACATTCAAGCCTGCAGGCCATGCACCCCAACCCCTCTCCGCGACTGTTTATCAGCAGGGGCGGGTTGTTGCCACCGAGTCTCGATCCCAGGACCTTGATAAGAGAGTTTACACCACTCCCTCATCACCAACTAAGTTGCAGCTCAGTTGGTGATGAGGGAGTGGCGTAAAGCTCTCTTATCAAGGTCCTTGGTTCGAGACTCAGTGGAAACAACCCGCTGCTGCTGATAAACAGGCACGGAGAGGGGTTGGGGTGCATGGACTGCAGGCTTGAATGTGAAAGGCTGACTACCAGTGGTGGGCCCGGGTCTGGACCCTTTAGGACGGCAGTGCCAGCGGGTTCCCATGGGATGGGCCTGGACCGTTATATTATCTACCCTATTTCGGACATTGCATGGGTTAGTCCCGTGCATGTCATGCCCAAGAATGGCGGTCTAACCATAGTGGCGAATGAGCATAACGAGCTCGTCCCAACTCGTATTGTTACGGGTTGGCGAGTGTGCATCGATTATAGAAAACTTAATGATGCCACCCGCAAGGACCATTTCTCACTCCCATTTCTGGACATGATTTTAGAGCGTTTATCTGGTCATCCATATTATTGTTTTCTTGATAGTTTATCATGGTTTTTACAAATCCCCATTTCCCCCGATGATAAAGAGAAAACAACTTTTACTTGCCCGTTTGGCACCTTCGCATACCGAAGAATGCCATTTGGACTCTGCAATGCGCCAGCTACATTCCAAAGATGTATGCTAGCGATCTTTGGCGAGCTAGTAGAAGACATTATGGAAGTCTTTATGGATGACTTTTCTATTTTCGGACGCTCGTTTCCCGATTGCCTTCACAATCTAGATCGTGTCCTCCAACGGTGCGAGGACACAAGCCTTATTTTAAATTGGGAAAAATTCAACTTTATGGTTCGAGGAGGTTTGGTCCTCAACCATATGATTTTGTCTAAGGGGATGGAGGTGGATAAGGCCAAGATAGAAATCATAGAAAAACTTTCGCAACCAACAAACGTAAAATCTATTAGGAGTTTGTTAGGCCATGCGGGTTTTTACCGACGATTTATTCAAGACTTTTCAAAAATAACAAAGCCTCTAACTCACCTCTTGGAAAAGGAATCACGTTTCATCTTTAGTAGCGAATGCGAGTCCGTATTTAATTTAAAAAAACAAAAACTTATCACCTATCCAATTTTAGTGGCCCCTAATTGGTCCCTTCCGTTCGAAATTATGTGCGACGCTACTGATATTGCCTTCAGTGCCATTCTAGGCCAACGCGTAGAGAAACATTTTCATTCAATTTATTACGCTAGCAAGACACTCACTTCCGCATAAGTAAATTACATGACGACAGAAAAGGAACTCTTAGCCGTCATCTTCGTTTTGGATAAGTTTCGCTCGTATATAACGCTTTCTAAAGTTATCGTATTTACCGATCACTCCATCCTTAAATATTTATTAGTTAAAAATGATGCGACGCCCCTCCTTCTTCGATGGATTCTCCTCCTACAAGAGTTTGATTTGGAGATCCGAGATAAGAGGGGCGCGAAAAATCTAGCGCCAGACCACCTCTCCCGTTTAGAAAATCCAGGTGCGGAAGCGCTCGTCGAATCTGAAATAAATGACAGATTCCCCAAGTAATGCCTCCTAGCCATTCATAATTCTTTGTGATCTTCGCCTTGGTTCGTAGATTTAGCAAATTACTTAGTAGCGCGGGTGCGTCCAAGATAGTTTTCAATTCATCAAAAGAATAAATTCTTTTCTGACTTGAAAAATTTCTTTTGGGAGGACCCATTTCTTTTTCGTATCTACGCGAACCAAGCGGTCCGAAGATGCATTGCGGGTGTGGAGTGCTTGCAAATTCTTAAGCACTGCCACAAGGGTCCAGCCGGTGGGCATTATCAAGCCAACCAGACCTCTCGGAAGGTGATAGAGGCGGGCTACTTTGGCCTACTCTCTTCAAAGACGAGCACACTTTTGTGCGCGTAGGCGATAGCTGTCAACGGTCGGGTAACATCTCTCGTTGCGACTAGATGCCCCAAAACATGTTTTTAGAATACGAAGTCTTCGATTTATGGGGCATAGATTTTGTTGGCCCCCTTCCTCCATCTTTCAAAAATATGTATATTTTAGTGGGGGTTGACTACATATCAAAGTGGGCGGAAGCGCAAGCTCTCCCAACTAATGATGTGCGAGTCGTCGTTACATTTCTTAAAAAACTATTTTCTCGTTTTTACATGCCTCACGCAATTGTTGGTGATAGGGGAACGCATTTCTGTAACGCTCTTATGGCTAAGACATTAACTAAATACATAGTCACGCACAAACTCGCTACCCCCTACCACCCACAAACTAGTGGCCAAGTAGAGGTAGTCAATAGAGAGATTAAGCGAATATTAGAAAAAACCGTTTCACTAAATAGGAAAGATTGGTCCGTTAAACTCAACAATCCGTTGTGGGCGTATCGGACGGCATACAAAACCACAATTGGTTGTACGACGTTCCTGTTGTTCTATGGCAAAGTGTGCCATTTACCCGTAGAACTAGAGCATCACGCTCTTTGGGCTTTCAAACTCTCAAACCTCGACGCCAACTTAGCCGCTCAGAATAGAAAACTACAACTAAACGAGCTCGATGAATGGCGTGCAAACGCTTACGAGAGCAATAAGTTCTATAAGGAGCGTTCTAAGTTATATCACGATCGAAAAATAAAGTCCCCAAAATTATTTTCTCCGGGCGATCTTGTCCTTCTTTACAATTCACGTCTTAGGATTTTTCCTGGTAAACTAAAATCATGTTGGTTCGGCCCCTTCCCAGTCGAAGAAGTTTTTCCATATGGGACCGTACTCGTCTCCCACCCGGAAAAAGGTTCGTTTAAAGTAAATGGTCATCAGTTATAGTATTATATACCGGGCGACCCAGTGACCGAGCATAATGAAACCATAACTTTCCTCAACATTATAATCCCGCCAAAGTAGTCAAGCTACACAACAATAAACAAAGCGCTCCTAGGAGGCACCCCTCTCTTATCTTTTTCGCACTTTATTTATTATGTTTGCTACTTCTTCTAATAACTGCAGGGTTTCCGATAGGCCTCCCCAAACGCGTTTCAGGGAAACTTCTACCCCCCCCCCTCTCTTAATTTTCTTTGTAAATATTACATTTTATTTTTGTTCCTCATACTTACGTTGCAACATTGGGGACAATGTTGGACTTAAGTATGAGGGTATTTTCTCGCTTTATTTTCCAAACTTCTAATTTCTGCACTGTATTTCTATTTTCTGCACACCAAAAATTGAAAAATATATGAAAAAAAATATATAATAACAAAACAAAACAAAACAATTTGAAAATGAAAATTTCAAAAAAAATTTCTTTTCCTTTCTTTTTATTACAAAAATTCCAAAAAAATATAAAACACAAATTCCAAAAAAATTTATAAAACAAAAATTCCAAAAATATTTAGTTTCATTTTGTAAAAATCTTTGTAAATATTTTTGTAAATAATCTTCTCTCGCTCCCCCTTCCTTTTCTCTCTCATTCTTGTAAATAACTTCTCTTTTTCTCCCAATCTTTGTAAATAGAATAAAAATATTCTGAAAAAAAATTACATAAATGTTTTTTTGCAAAACTTAAAAAATACAAAAAAAAATTTCGCAAAGCTTAAAAATCTACAAAAAAATGATAAAAACTATAAAAAAATCCAAAAAAATATTTTGAAACAAATAAATTAAATATACCATTCTTAATTTTCTTGCTATCCAAAAATTTTGTTTTGAATTTATTTATATGTGAATTTAATTAATTCTTTGTTCACTATTCGTGATGTAGGCTAAGGTGTTTGACGCTATAACGGCAAATGGAGTAACACGCACGCCTCTCTATTTCCACTATTACGCTCACACAATAACTAAACGCAGTACACCCACGAACAACGTTATCAACTATCGCTAACGTACGGTAGTCACGCCGATTAAAGATCGAACAAACGACTAGAGGCATCATCTTTAACATGTAGGAGAACACCGTCGTCGTTGCCGTCATCATCTTCAACTTTAACATGTTGGGGGTTCCCGCCATCACCGTCGCCGTCGCCGTCATCATCTTCAACTTTAACTTGGGGGTTGCCGGCGTCGCCGTCGCCGTCATCATCTTCAACTTTAACACGTTGGGGGTTGCCGCCATCATTCCTCCCCCGCTCAAAATAACTCATCACCGATGAGTTGGCATGGCGGTGCTGGCGCCGAAGAACATCATCCAAAAGAACCATCACCGTGTCCGGAATCCAAGGGTCATCAGAGACCTAGCGAGCACACCATCGTATCACATAACACTGAA
The DNA here is from genome assembly GCA_039583875.1 of Platanthera guangdongensis. Taxonomy (NCBI): domain Eukaryota; kingdom Viridiplantae; phylum Streptophyta; class Magnoliopsida; order Asparagales; family Orchidaceae; genus Platanthera; species Platanthera guangdongensis. Next base: position 92,714,762 of record CM077157.1, on the reverse strand, counting down.
TACCAGCGCTTGGAGAGGAGAGCAAAACACCAAATGTGAACATGTCTAGCAAAAATATTGTCCTGGGGAAACTGGGAAAAGCATTAGGCAAATAAAGAGGAAAAATTTCTTCATCAACAATCAACGTACCTCCGTTGGAGACCAATGGAGAGAACAATCCAAGAACAAGCTCACCCCCCAACCCAAATGAAAATATAGTGGCACCAAACGTAGAGTTAGATATTTCAAAAGGTGGAAAAACACAATGCGTGAAAGTGGAAACATTTAAACTAGGGGAATTACCCCATTCAGTGGTTAACTTCAACAGATATGTTGTTTCTCCTAACTGATTAAAAATCCGAAAAGTTCTAACTCGCCGACTCGCCAACGTTCCTATAGTGCCCGTAGGCATCCGTTCAGGGACGAGTCGCACCTTGAGTAAACCAAAAACCTTATAGGGAGATGCCCTCTTATGTAAGTTAACGATATATTGATAAGAAGAGATGTGTGTGACTAGCGCTTCCTTACTGTGCTTATGTAAAATGAAAGCGTGAGAGGCAAATACTATTGCAGGCAGACTTGACATGTAAAATAGCGGTAATGGAACTACTTGAGATGGAACAAAGGGAACTAAATATGGGGGCGCCAACGGAAAGTAATAGGGTGGCACTAGCGGAACTACATATGGTGGCACCAACCCAACGAGATCTGGTGGTACCAACAAAATGCGATCCAGGGGCACAAAAGATGGCCACATCATTAACGTACTCTCAGAGATTTGATTAGTTTTAGAAAGTTGAGTGGATACCAAATTAATGAGACATTCATCATGACCAAACATGAAATCTATTATCACACTATGAGACATGTCCCAAGGAGGGTCCAGCATAGATGGTAAAATAACATGACTCAAATCAGGCAAAATAAATTCATGTCCGAAAGGATCTGCTGGTCGGGTCAACATATCAGGAGGGAGAATCAGTAAAGCTTAAATCAGGAGTGAGTTAAGATCGCATTTAAATTCACGCAACGGAGTTAGCATCAGGGGACGCTCATCCAGGTCTACTTCTGTGTCGTCTTCCAAAAATATAACTCTCTCGCTAGGACATTCTTCCAACTCATAAATCACAACATCAGTAGTAGTACAGATCTCAGGAATGGGAACATCGATAGATTCCGGAGGAGGGGCTAAGTCATGCCCACTGTCAAAATATGGATTTATCGTCCAAGTAAAATCCTCCAGGTGCAAGCCATCAAAATCAAACGGAAAGTCAAACAAAAGATTTTCCCTCACAGAAAACTCAACTAGCTTGTCATCACCTAACTCATGATCAGAGAAACATTCTCCACGGGGTGACTCTATCACCTCACTAGAAACTTCACCCAAATCAGCCTCAGTAACGGTTTCAGAAACATCGACATAGGGAAGTGGAGATGATTCCTCAGAAGTAGACACTACAAAATGTCTCGAACTAAAAATAACCAGGTCGAGTCCTAACATTTCATCGCCTAAATTACGAATGGGTAAGCTCTCAGCATAAGGTAACACTTCCGACTCAGCTGGAATACCAACTGACTCAGGGTCATCAAAAAACTCCATAACTATCAAGTGAGATGCCTCAGAAACATCGCCGAAAGGAAGAGGAGATGATTCCTCAAAGGAGAAATCCTCATCCAGGTCACTAGGGTAACCAATCTCCTCATCGTCACTCAAATCGCCAACGTAATCAGCCTCGTCCTCAGTGACGAGCACAGTCCTAGGCACGACCGTAGACTCATCAGGGGAGTCTACAACTAAATCAGGCAACTCAAGGAGAGACGCAAAATGGTCTACGGGCGTAGTCAGGGTAGGACGCACAATAGAGCCAAGACTAGATTCGCCACTAGACTCACCTATAGTAATCGTCTGATATGAGGGAACTTTACTCCTAGGAATCTGGTGCTTCTCAATTTCTAATGCCGTGGTAAAAGTGGAGTCTAGATCTGTGTGCCAATAACATAGTAATTTACCCTGGATGTAGGGGTTTAACCCCCTACGAAACCTGGAAAGGGTGACCTCAGGCGATTCCTTCGCACCGCTCCTAGCCGTCAAATCCTTAAAGAGTTGCATATAATCTGAGACCGACTTATTTCCTTGTTTAAGGGTAGCCAAATCATCAATTATTTGCCATTTGGCCTGGGCGTTTGGTTTATCTTCATTCCTAAAGATCGGTATGGAACTAGCGTCGTCCGTAGGATAACTAGGGTGTTGCCTTGGGAGAAATGGTACTACTTGGCTAGTCTTTAGTTGGCCAATCAACGCCTTAATCTCATCCACTACCGGGCATTGGAAAGGCTTTCTAACATCCCTAATGGAACCTACTGATTTTCCTCGGGAAACATTGACGTCGTAGGCCATGTTGTGATAACCGGAGAGAAAACTCAATCCGGAATTTGTGCACATACAATGAGAAACGCTTCTGGCCCAATTAAAATAGGTTTGTCGGAATTGTTCCCGCTTAACCACTCAGGTAAAATTAATATAAAGTAGATTTTCTTGCAGAATAAAATATGAAGATTATTAATTAATTTTTTTTTTGATTTTTTGCTGAAAAATAAGAAAGTTAAGCCGCTATTGGCAGACTAGAAAATTTTTTTTTTGATTATTTTGACTCTGAACGTGCATACAAAGTGCGTGTTAACGTGCTAAATAAAAGGGGGAGGGTGCCAATTAAGAAAATGACGTGAACCTCCCTCTGATACCAAATTGATGTAGGCTACGGTGTTTGACGCTATAACGGCAAAGGGAGTAACATGTACGCCTCTCTATTTGCACTTTTACGCTCACACAATAACTAAATTCAGTACACCCACGAACAACATTATCAACTATCTCTAACGTACGGTAGCCACACCGATTAAAGATCGAACAAACGACTAGAGGCCGATGTTCTCTCAAGCTAAAAGGACCAATCTTGGGTCCGATCGAGCGATGGTTGTGCCAAAAGAGATCTACCGAAAGGTTCGGTTTGGAAATGGTAGATCTCCCCCAACAAAATGAAAGCGAGGCTCGCTAAACCTCTCAGAAAATTAAACAATTAGAAAGAACAACACATGCGATCGGAAAGATAAGCCACAAACGAAAAAACGATTCCAAGATAACACAAAGGTATTCCACCAATTTAAAATCTAAAGAGATAAGAATCACACAAGAGGTAGAAGATCTCGTTACCCAACCAAAATAGATGATTCCGATTCACTTTCAAGGATCGTTCTTCCACGACTCCGCCGGAGTGTCACCGGATGGAGAGAAACTTGTCCTCCTCCTTTGCTTCACGCCGAGATGTAGGAAAAACCACAAAGGGAGAAAAAACACCTTTGATCTTGGTCGATTTCACTATGGAAAGGGGCTGATTTGGGGGCTTTCATGGAGGTCGGGTTTTGGATAAGGGAGAGGATGGTCGTTCGGTTTGGGGTGTGGAAGTGAGGGTCGGCTTGAGAGTGGTGGCCGAATCTTAGGAGGTGGAGTTGAGGGGAAACCGAGGGGAGCAAAGGAGGAAAGGGGAGGAGGGCAGAGGAGGGAGGCTGAGCAAGAGGAGGGGAGAGGAATGGAGACCGGCGGCCAAGAGGAAGGGAGGAAGAGGGGGGCCGAATGTTTCCTAAGGGGGAAAAGTGAGGTGAGGGGGAAATTCAAATTTTGAATTCAAGTTTTAATTTTTTCATTCTCTAAGTAAAACCATGAAAGTCCATGCCTATATATAGGCTTTACAAAATGCATAGGCTATGTGCAGCCCACTAAATAAAAATAAATCAACACCTAAAATACTTAAACATTACATGATGAAAATAAAAATGCAAATAAAAATAAACTAAATAATATTTAAAAGCCTTCATCTCATGTAGCTCCACATCATGTAGTCATCATCTTCAACATGTAGGAGAACGTCGTCGTCATCGTCATCATCTTCAACTTTAACACGTTGGGGGTTGCCTCCATCGCCGTCGCCGTCATCATCTTCAACTTTAACTTAGGGGTTGCCGGCATCGCCGTCATCGTCGCCATCATCATCTTCAACTTTAACACCTTGGGGGTTGCCGCCATCAATTCGTTTGTTAATTATTGATTGAAAAATTTAAATAGCCGAGGTTAAGTTTTAAAAAATTCATTATGCTTTGTTAAAAATAGCGAACTCATTTTAGACACTACTTCTAATTTTTCATTGATAGGAGCACGTGTATTGTGTTAGAAAATAATGACTATAGAATTCAATTATGTTTAGTTTTAGCTTTCTGAAAAATTGGAACGTACAATTTATTAAGGTTGCTCTAAAAATTTTTTTAATTAAAAATCTAGTTTTCTTTTCTCCCATTATTTATCATGACTAACTTAACATGATAAAAAATTGAACCCTTAAAAGATCCTATGTCAATGAGAATAAGATTTCATTGCGTAAACATAGGCACCCAATAAATTAAAAAAAAATATATGTTACGGAGTAAGAGGATAAAATTCATTACTCCCACACATATACATTGGGTTAATTTTATTATTATGAAGTTGAAAAAAAAAGGATATTAGGAAAATAAGATTTTATTTTCCTAATAATTCAAAAAGAATAACATGATAAATAAATATAAGGAATAAAAGAAACTCTAAGTTAGCTACCGCTTAATTAATTATAAGAGAGATCTAAATAAATATACGTGGTGTAAGAGTTAATTCCTAAAATTATATAGATGATTTAAATAGCGCATTCCCATGGAATCAGAAAAATTTGATAAGAAAAGACTGACACGCCCGGGGTCACGCCCGTGTCATTTAACACGCCCTGTGACCATGGCCGTGACAATCATGCTCGACGAAATTCGCTCCACAATCATCGACCAAGCCGACACGCCCAGAGTCACGCCCGTGACCTGGGCGTGACTCCTCCACCTGGCCGACAAGATGCCGGTGACTTTTGACGCAACCCGCGCCCTGTTCCACCTCCCCGACATGCCCAGAGTCACGCCCGTGACCGGCGGCATGACATCCTCGTGCAAATCCACGAAGTCAACTTTCCCATCAATTCGATGATCACCTCATGAATAATAGTGACACGCCCCCCTGACACGCCCGTGTCGGAGGGTGTGTTCTTAGGAAATTTTCCCTAAAAATTGCCCATTTCTATAATGACCAAGGGTTCACATTTTTGAGCCACTTTAATGTGTTTTGTGGGCTGCATCCGTGGATACACTTGATATGTAAGGAGATTTCTCCCCCCTTCCTTTCATGCTTCTTTTTGCTTTAGCTTTAGCTTTGTAATAGTTTTATTATGATAATAAAATGTTAGATTTGCTCTCTTTACATGGCATGAAAAATTCATATGGGGTGGCTCATCTCTTTCTCCTTTTATCCCTTTGTATCTCCTTGTTTTTTCTCTTTATCAAATGTGTGTTTGAGTTTGTAAGTGATGTTTTTATTTCATCTTATTTTGTTTTGTTATTGTGATAGAAGCTATAGTGATTTTCCTTGCAAAAATTTTGTTAGGATAGTTTCATTTTTGATTTCTAGCTTCTTCATGCTTTATGTTTTAACTCTTCATTCTTATGATTTTGTAAAAGAGGTTTGAAAGTTATTTTGTTTTTTTTTCTTAGCTTTGTTTTAGGATTGTAAAACCTTTTTTTATTCTTTTCATTTTCTTTTCACTTTTTAATCACTTTTATGAAATCCTAAGAATGAAAAAGTTGTAATTTTAATTTTTGAAAGACTTTAGTTATTAATTTGTTTTGAAAAAATTTTGTTCTTTTAATTTTAATTTGTTTTTTTATGTGTTTTTGATAAAATCTAAGTATAAAAAAGTAGTTGTTTTAATTTTTAGATAACTTTCATTTTATTGTTAATTTGTGTGTGTGAGTGTAGGAGTTAGGTTTTCATTTTTGTTCTTTAAAATTTCATGATGTGTGTGTGAGTATATGAACATAATTTTTCATGCTTTCTTACATGCTTTCTTCAATTATGTAGAGTGTGTGTGTGTGTAGGAGATAAATTTTAATGTTTTATTTTATTGCTTTCTTCAATTATGTAGAGTGCGTTGTGTGTAGGAGATAGTTTTATTGCTTTCTTTTTTATTTCGTGTAGAGTGTGTGTGCGTGCATTTATTTCCTCGCACTCGTTAAGAGTTAAATGACGCGCTTTTATTTCTCGCCTACTCGTTTGAGTAGAACTTGTAATTTTTTTTTCTTTTCCGCCTACTCGTTAAGAGTTAAATGGCGCGCTTTTATTTCCCGCCTACTCGTTTGAGTAGGACTTGTAATTTTCTTTTTTTTTCTTCTCTGCCTACTCGTTAAGAGTTAAATGGCGCGCCCTTATTTCCCGCCTACTCGTTTGAGTAGAACTTGTAATTTTCTTTTTTTGTAACTTAGTTTTTTTTTTATAATTTGAAGTGTGTGTGAGTTCTCGTTTTAACTAACTTTTTAAGCTCTCTAAATGTTTGTTATTTTCATGTCTTCTGCTTATAATTCTTTAGCGTTTAGTTATGAACTCGCGCCTCATCAAATTATAAAGCCATCCCCATATCGATGTGTGGCTAATCATTATTAGCCTCGGCATCAAAGAGCATTGGGACATTTAAAATGATTTGAAATAATTAAAGTTCTTTATTTTCACTTTAATTTTAGGACTTAAAGTTTACCCCGGGTTAATGACGTGCAGGACCACATATCGATGTGGGGGCTCTATTTTCGTTATCCATACGCTAGCTAGCCGAGAGGCCATGCGTATGGACAGATCACCCCTGGGTAAATAGAGTTGCGTGCATACCCTCGAGAGAGGAAAAGCGTAATTCTACCGGATTGGGTTCCCCACCTAATAGCGGGGTTCTTAGCGTAAAGCGGGCGTTAAAAGGAATCCTTCGTCGGAGTAACGTTCGGTCGAATAGTCTTAGCGTTCAGGTTAGCGATATCCATATAGCTATGTGAGCTCATATCTGTGGAACCTCCACGGCCAAGTTGTCTTTTATTAATTTGAAAACTAAGTTCAATAATTACTAAAAGTTATTTTCATCTTCATCTGATTCGGTGCCGAGCGTTATCCCTTCATCAAATTTTCTAAAATCATTTTCGCACTTTCTTTTCTTTCCATCTTTAGTTAATTAAAATCTCTGCCTTACTTTCAGTAGAATAATAGTCCTCCTGGAGGAGTAAGAATAATCAACCCGACCCCGATAACAATACGACCTCGGTATTCCCCCAAATATCGAGTACTCTGTTGGGTACATTGGTTAAATGTACCTGATTTGAAGAAGCCTCACCCAACTCAATGATATACATCATAATGTATTTGATGTATTTTGAGTTTGTTTGTGCAGGTTAAGTAATCACTGGACTGAAGCAAAAAGTTTCTAAGTCCACGTGTCGACACCCAGAGGGAAAGTGTCGACACTTAAGAAGGCTTGTGTCGACACCCAGACAAGCAGTGTCGACACTTGGAGTCATTGTGTCGACACCTGGTATGCAGAGTCGACACCAGACAGAAAGTATCGACACTTGGAGCTGTATCGACACTCAGTGAAGAAAAGTGCAGACAAAAAGTGTCGACACAAGGAGCTGTGTCGACACCCAGTGAAGCTGTGTCTACACCAGAAAGTGTCAACACTTGGAGCTGTGTCGACACTCAGCAAAAGTCTGCAGAGACTAAGTTAAAGTATCGACACTCAGAACAATGTGTCGACACTCAACAGAAGAGTCAGCACTTGAAGTAAGTGTCGACACTCAGCATAATGTGTCGACACACAACCAGAAGCGTCAACACTTGAAGTATGTGTCGACACCCAGCACAATGTGTCGACACTCGGCTACAGACTCTACACTTGAAGAAAGTGTCGACACAAGGAGCTATGTCGACACTTAGTAAAAAACAGAATTATCAACAAAATATTCTAAGTACAAGTGTCGACACTAAGGGAATGTGTCGACACTCAGCTGAAGTCTCAACAAGAAGAAGGTGTGTCAACACAAGGAGCTGTGTCGACACTCAGCAAGTATCAACATAGAAGACTATGTGTCGACACCAAGAAGTAGTGTCGACACTTGACAGATTCAACACAAGAAGTTGTGTCGACACAAAGGTGATGTGTCGACACTTAGCAGAATTCAGTACAGATAGAAGAACAAGTACTTGTGTCGACACTCAATTTCAGTGTCGACACATGCAGAAGAAACTGTGTCGAGACATACAAGGAGTTATGTCGACACCTTGTAGACTTGTGTCGACACTTACACAACATGTGTCGACACTTAGACTATAAGTGTCGACACTTAAAGACAGAAAGTCTCGACACTTTCAGACAGTTAGAGATTTTCAAGAAATGACTGGATGACTTGACAGCTGCCGTTCCAGCCGGTCTACAGCACCTGTCAGAGATATCAGAAGTCAGTTATGGACCGGACCAGCCGGTTACCATGAAGAAGGCCTATAAATAGGCACCTACAGTTTACAGAAACTGTGAGAGTTGTTGAGGTTGATCACATTATTGAAGAACAAGTTATTAAAGTGGTACACAGAGTATCAACATAAGAAGATCTTGCAGTCCAAGTGCAGATCTAAGAAGGTGGAGAGAGAGGGCTCCATCCAAGAAATCAGCCTCTGGAACTAGGCTGAGAAGAAGGATTCAGATTCATTCTGGAACTTAAGTGGTAGAGGTCAAGGAACAACTGCAGGAGGATTCAGTCTTATTCAGTTCTACTCAAGAAGCTTTGAAGAAAGCTAAGTCAGATTGAATCCAGCTGAGTTCTTCCAAGAACTCATCAAGAAACTCTCAACTCCCCTCTTTTATTTCTGAGTTGTTGAGTTAATATTTGTAATACATTTTTAACTTGTAGGATCCTTTGGATCTGAGTGAATTGTAAGCCTATAATTATAAAGGCTAAGGGTAGGGCTTGAGAGCCTGAGTGTAGGAGATTGAGATCTCTGAGTGTATGCCTTAGTTGGCTGAGTGTAGGCCTTGGTTGGCTGAGTGTAGGCCTTGATTGGCTGAGTGTAGGCCTTTATTTCTGAGTGTAGGCTTTGGGATAAAGCTGAGTTGTAAGGCTTTGGGCCTGAGGTGTAGGAACCAATTTGGGTTCTGAGATAGTGGAGGAGTTTGGCCGAATCTAGTACACTGCTAGATAGGCGAAGGGGGAAAGTGGATGTACCCATATCTTGGGTAACCACTATAAACCACTGTGTATGCTGTGATGTGCTGTGATTGTTGCTGTGCATGCTGTGTGTTTGCTGTGATAAAATAGTTAGTATTCTGTGATATAACTGATTGCTGCCATTTAAGTTTAAAAAGGATTAGGTCACCTATTCACCCCCCCTCTATGTGTTTAGGTACCATATCTTTCAAGTGGTATCAGAGCCAGGTTCCTCAAAAAGGACTAATAGTCTGAGGAGATCCTGTTTGGCAGATTCAGTGTAAGGCAAATCACAGATTCAAGAAATTCAAGAATATCAAGAAACATGGGTTCCTCTGAGAATCACAAGGAATTGGGTTCCATGAAATTACCCATATGCAGGAAAGAGATCTTTGGGATCTAGAAGGAAAGGGTAAGGCTGTTTATGGAGGCCTCAGACCCTAGAATCTACATCACAGTAAAGGAAGGGCCTTATGTGCCCATGAAGATTTCAGTTTTAGATGCAAATCAGAGAACTCCAAAGGATTTCTCTGAGATGACTAAGGATGAGATTGTCCTAGCCACAATGGACAAGAGGGCACAAAACATAATAGTGAGTGTCATTGATGATGCAACTTTTCAGAATCTTATACACTGTAAGACAGCCAAAGAGATGTGGGACACTCTTATAGTGTATATGGAAGGATCTGAAGAAGTTAGACAAGATAGAAAATCCTTCCTAAATCAGGAGTATGAGAGTTTTAGACAAGGTAAAGGTGATAGCATAACTGAGTGCTACAAGAAGTTCTACAGAATAGTTAATGAACTCATGTCTTATGGAAGAGAGTTCAGTAACTATGAACTAAATGATAAGTTCCTAAGGTCCCTAACCAAAGATTGGGACACAAAGATCTGTGCCATTAGAGAAATAGCTAAGTTGGGGGAAATTCCTCCTCCTACACTATTTGGCAAGTTATTGTCTTATGAAATGCAATTGACAGTGAGAAAAGAGGAGGAGAAGTCAACAAGAATTGAACATAAGGAAAGATCAGTTGCTTTCAAGACAGAAGTTCCCAGAAAGTGTAGGAATAAGTCATCATCTCCACCTCCAGAGGTAGTTGAATCAGAATCAGATGATTCAGTCAGCACAAAGACTGAGAGCAGTGAAAGTGATGAAGACTTTGCTGCCTTCACTAGACACTTTCAGAAATTCTTGAGGAAGAAACAGTGGAGGTCAAGACCTTCTACTTCAAAGGGAAAGGAAGTCTTTTATCAGGAGAAAAAGCCCTCAAAGAAAGACAGGAAGAGGACAAAGTCAAGCAAGGCAACTGGATCTAAGATAGTGTGCTATTGCTGCAATAGACAGGGCCATGTTATTGCAGATTGTCCAGAGAAGAGAAAGGAATCTGGTGACAGGAAAAAGGCTCACTTCAAAGGCAAGAAAGAGAAGTCTTTTGTTGCCAAGAAGGAGAAGACTCTATCAGATATCCCTTCTTCAGAAACTGAGTCTGAGGCTGAAGCCTACATAGGGCTGTTTGCTGAAGAAGAAGAGGAAGAATTCATGCAATTAATGGAGACTATTTATGAACAAGAAGACAGTCAATGCCAAGGGCTAATGGCTTCGATAGAGAGTGACAAAATCCTGGAGCAGCCAGGACCAAGTCAGGTACAAAGTTCAAGTTTAAATTCAGTTTCTTGTTCTAGTTCAGAATCAGATTCATCTTCATCATGTGATGAAAGTGCATCTGAGTCTGAGGATGATATTCATCAGCTTATAGATGAATATAAGGTGCTGTTGCAAGCTTACAAGAAAAGCAAGTCCCTAGCCAAAAGTCAGGCAAAGGATATTGCTGATCTTAAAGCTGCTGCAATAGATTTTGAGAAGCAATTTGATCAAAAGCTGAATGAGATAGCCAGACTGAAACACATAACAGTGATTCAGATGGGGACTATCACCTTTAAGAATGATCAAATTAAGTGTCTGGAGATCAATCTTTAGAAGGAGAAGGACTTAGTTGCTAGGTTTTATAAACCTAAGTCATTGTTACCTTTAATTGATGATTTTGTTCATCATAAAGGCAAGGCTGGACTGGGCTTTATTAGACCTGCAGGGACTGAGCAGTCCAAGTTTAATTCCAAGGGCAAAGCCCCAACATTCAACAAGCCTGCTGTAGATAAGACAACCAAGGCTGTACCTAAGCAAAGGTACAATAAGTTTGAATGTTGGTGCTGTGGCAAAGTTGGCCATTTTGTAGTGGACTGTTGGCACAATGCTAGTGTCAAAGTGAGTACCAAACTACCTGTTGGAAAGCCAGTGGGTAGCTTTGTCAGATTGCAGACTAACAAGTACCAAGGACCCAAGAATTCTTTGGGTTCTAAGGTTCATTAATCTGTTTTGCAGGTGAGTCCAAGTGGCCATACCCCAACATGGTACTTGGACAGTGGATGTTCCAGACATATGACTGGAACTAGGAGATTACTAAAGGACTACATTCCAGTAAAAGATGGTCCAAAAGTAACCTTTGGTGGTTCTGAAAAAGGAATCATCAAAGAATTTGGTAACATTTCTACAAACTTAGTTACCATTACTCAAGTGGCTTATGTTAAAGGGTTGAAACACAACCTAATAAGTATAAGTCAATTAAGTGATGTAGGGTATGACATCTCATTTGTCAAAAATGGTTGTCATATCAAGAGGTCAAGTGATCAAGAGATCATTTTGACAGGTTATAGGAAGAGGAATGTCTACTGCCTAGACATTATGGTTGAGAACAATGGTTCTCCAGTTTGTCTTGTAGCTGATGAGACAGTCTCTCATTGTGTTAAATGGCACAATAGGCTTGCCCATCTTAACTACAAGACTATTAGCAAACTCTTTAGCAAAGAGTTAGTGAGGAATGGTCCTCAAGTTAAGTGTGTCAAAGATGGTATTTGCTCAGCTTGTCAAAAGGGCAAGCAGACTAAATCCACCTTTAGAAGCATAGAAAACAAAGATGATGTGAGGTGTTTGTACCTCTTGCATATGGATCTCTTTGGTCCAATGCCAGTTCACAGCTTAGGTAGGAAGGTCTATACCTTTGTAGTTGTAGATGACTACTCAAGGTTTTCCTGGGTGTTCTTCTTAAGACAGAAATCTGAAACACCTAGTGTCTTCTATAGCTTTGTCAAGCAAATTCAGAATGAACTAAATAGTAAAGTGGTCAAAATTAGAAGTGACCATGGTACTGAATTTTAGTCTGATACCATGACAAAACTATGTGAAGACTTTGGGATATTTCAAGAATTCTCTTCACCTAGAACACCTCAGCAAAATGGCATTACTGAAAGGAAGAATAGAACCTTGATAGAGGCTGGTAGGACCCTATTAAGTGATACATCACTGCCAGAGTATTTCTGGGCTGAAGCAGTTAACACTGCATGCCATGTTATAAATAGGGCTACCATCACTAAAAGGCTTAACAAGACCCCCTATGAAGTTGTGAAAGGCAGGAAACCAAACCTATCCTATTTTAGGATCTTTGGTTGTAAATGCTACATACTTAACAATGAAAAGTGTTACTTAACTAAGTTTGCTGCCAAGTCCCAAGAGGGAATTTTTGTTGGGTACAGCAATAACAGTAAGGCTTATAGAGTCTACAACTTGACTACACAAGTTGTAGAAGAATCAGTGCATGTAGTTTTTGATGAGACTAAACTTATTAATAATGAGTTGTCTAGCAGTGTATGCAGCCCCACAGGTTTGACAAAGAAAATGGACAAGCTTACTGTAGAAGAAGTGCCTGCTGTAAGACAGCAAGTGGAAGAAAGTAGCTGTTGTCCAGGGGGAGAACTACATGTGCCAATTGCTGAAGAAATACAAGGAATACAACATGATGGAGATGCTGAAGTGGTTCAACCAAAAGTTAGGATGCCTCCAGCCAACAGGCATCTTAGAGATCATCCAGTAGAGCTGATTATTGGAGATCCAAGACAAGGAGTACAAACCAGGAGCAGATACATAAATGCATCAATCTACTCCAGTTTCCTATCTCAAGTTGAACCTAAGAAGTTTGAAGAAGCAATACAAGATCCACAATGGACTGAAGCAATGCAAGAAGAGCTTAACCAGTTCAAAAGGTGCAAGGTCTGGGAATTAGTTCCTAAACCTAAAGACCACAATGTAATAGGAACTAAGTGGATCTACAGGAATAAGATGGATGAACAAGGGGTCATCATTAAGAATAAGGCTAGACTGGTTGCTAAAGGATATAGGCAAGAAGAAGGTATTGATTTTGATCAAACCTTTGCTCCAGTAGCCAGACTAGAAGCCATAAGGATGTTCTTAGCCTATGCAACCTATCAAGGATTCAAGGTTTACCAAATGGATGTCAAGTCAGCATTCCTAAATGGTAATCTTAAAGAAGAAGTCTATGTGGAGCAGCCTTCAGGTTTTGTTGATCCAACTCTACCTCATCATGTCTATAGACTTAGGAAAGCTTTATATGGGTTAAAGCAAGCCCCTAGGGCTTGGTATGAAACCCTATCTAGTTTCCTCATTGAGAACAAGTTCTCAAGGGGGAAAATAGATAAGACTCTATTCCTTAGGGAATCTAGAGGCAAAGTCATACTAGTCCAAATATATGTAGATGACATTATATTTGGGTCTACTGAAAGCAGCCTTTGCAAAAAGTTTGCAAAACTTATGCAAGGTCAGTTTGAGATGAGTAGTATGGGAGAGCTGATGTTTTTCTTGGGTCTCCAAGTTAAACAGACTGAAAGTGGTTTATCCATCTGTCAGTCCAAGTTCACCCTAGAACTCATAAGGAAGTATGGTATGAATTCATCCAGTACCATGAAGACTCCTATGGGGTCAAGTATGTCTCTTAGCAAGGATGATGCAGGGAAACCTGTAGATGAAACCTTGTATAGAGGGATAGTTGGCTCCCTATTATACTTGACTGCTAGTAGACCTGACATCATGTATGCTACATGTGTTTGTGCCAGGTATCAAGCCTGCCCTAAAGAGTCTCATTTTACAGCAGTCAAAAGAATATTGAGATATCTAAAGGGCACTCCCTATCTAGGCCTCTGGTACCCTAGGAATGGAGATTTTGATCTAACAGGTTATTCAGATGCAGACTTTGCAGGATGCAAAGAAGATAGAAAGAGCACTACTGGAACCTGTCAATTACTAGGTGGGAGACTAATTTCATGGAGTAGCAAAAATCAAACCAGTGTGGCTATCTCCACAGCAGAGTCAGAGTATGTGGCTGCAGGAAGTTGCTGTGCTCAACTTCTGTGGATACAACATCAGCTAGAGGACTATCGATTTCAGGTAAGTAGAACTCCACTTTTCTGTGATTCTACAAGTGCTATTTCAATAGCTAATAACCCTGTATCACATAGTAGAACTAAACATATTGAAATAAAATATCATTTTCTTAGGGAGCATGTAGAAAGAGAAGATATTTTACTTGAATATGTTAAAACTGATAATCAAATAGCTGATATGTTTACTAAGCCCCTAGAAGAAGCTAAGTTCAATAGATTCAAAATTGAACTAGGAATGTTAAACTTAGAGTAAGTTTACAGAATTAAAATTGGCTAAGTAAAAAAGTGTCGACACATAGACAAGTTTATGTCGACACATAATAGTGGTGTCGACACTTCAGGAAAAATGTGTCGACACATCCAGGATGTTGGTATCGACACTTCAGAATGTTAGTGTCGACACATATCCAGTAGGTGTCGACACATCCAAAGTGGTGTCGACACTTATGTTTTACTCAGAATTTTCTAAGTAAAGTCTCGACAATGTGTCGAGTTATGTTGTGTCGACACATAAAATCTGTTGACTAAACTTGTGTCGACACATATGTGTCGAGACATTATAAGTCAGTGTCGACACTTATTGCCAGTGTCGACACATTTTCAGTTAGCTGTCCCGCCTGTTCATCTTCAAAATTAGAAAGGTATAAATAGGTTTCAGTCTTTGTTTGTCGACAAACTTTCAAAGTTTCGAGACCAAAACTACTGTGTCGACACCTCTCTTTTCTAAAGACAAATTCTACAAACCCTAATGGCTCCTAAGCTTGAGGAGAACGTTAACGAAGGATATGAGCTTGTGCGCGGCGCCTTCGACAATGCTGATCCAGAAATCAAGGCAGTAGTAACCCTAGTCGCCGATTCTGGGTTAGAGTACTTAGTTTCTGAACCTACTAAGATATGGAAGAAAGAGGTTCTTGAATTCCTTAATGGAGCTGCAGTAGATGAATCTGGATACAGAATCAAATCCAGAGTTCATGGAACTAAGGTCAAGGTTTCACCTAAAAATCTGAGGAAGGTGCTCCAACTACCAAAAACTCAAGATGAAGAAGAAATTACTGCATCCAAGACCAGGGAAGCTCTAACCTGGTGTGGACTTGATCCAAAGATGAAGATTGGTTCTGTATTTCACAGGAAAGGCATGAATAATCAAGGAAAATTCATGTCTGAGATTGTTGGAAAGGTCTTACTCAGTAAGCCTGGAGGGCATAACAGAGTGTCTGCCTATATGTTTGGAATCATGACAAGGATAATCTTCACTCTGAAAATAGACTGGTCTATAGTGGTTTATGAGAAGATTAAGGAGAGCTTGAAGAAGCCCAATCTGGGCAGAATCATTAGTCTCTACCTAGCTGGTACCATACCAGAGGTAATGAATACTGCTGCAGGCAGCAAGATAAACCACATGAGAAAGATGGATCTAAGGATCTTTTCTAGATGGGACAGGGTGTTGTCCAAGGAAATGCCAACCCCAGAGAAGACAATTACTGAGAAGGAGATTCCTCCAAAGAAAAAGAGAAAAACTACTCTAGTGGCACAAGAGTCCTCCAGCAGTTCTGGTAGTGAAGAACAAGTTGTTGTCACTCCAGATGCCCAAGAGGAAGAGACTGCAGAGAAATCTCCTGCTCCTCAAGAGGCTGCTGAGATCCATGGGAAGCTGCCTCAAGCTAGCCCCATCCACAGGGATCACAGCCAGGGGGAGCCTCCAGTTGTAGAAGCACCATCTACACTGGAAAGTGAGCAAGCCACAACCATCATACAAGAGGTACTCACTAACCAAAATAATTTAGAATATCTTAAAGAAGATGCTGATTTGTCTGATGTTCCTCAGCAAACTCAGCTGCCTAGTCAAGCTCCAGATGTTGTTATAGAAGACACATCTGCTGTACAAGAAGAGATTCCTGATCCAGTAGTTGAAGAGCAAAGAATGTCTCCAGCTTCTTCACCCCCTGAATACACCATGGAAGATTTATTTCTCAATCTAGATCAAGTAGATTTTGACATGGACAAGGATGCTGCTGAAAAAGATCATGCTGCTGTTGAGGGGGAACAAGTGCAAGTTATGGAAGAGCCTTTAAGGCCAGAAAATGAGAAGGCACCTGATGTGCAAGCTGACAGACCTCCAAGCCCTAAGGCTAGGGTTGACATAGCCAGCACTTCTTCCTCTGAAGATGAGGAGAGTGCTAGGGCAAAGAAGTAGAAACTGTATGTTTTTAAAAGGAGAAGTCAGAGTTATAAGAAAGCTCTACAATCTATAGCCCCACAGCCTATAGTTTAACAAGCTCCAACTGTTGATTATAGTGCTTTACTGATTGCACTGCAGATTAAAATGGATGAACAAAGAAAAGCCATAGAGGCTTATGTTGATGCAGGGCACAGATCATTACAGTTTGATCTTGCCCCAAGATATAAAATCTATAAGGTTTGAAATGAACCTTAACAAGAAAGAGATGACAGATTGCTTCCACAAAGGTGGAAATGCAGTGGTGTATTTGGCAACACACCAAGAGAAGATCAAAGCACAGGTAGATGATATAGCATTGAAGCAAGGATATGTTCTTGAAAATCAACTAAGGATGAATGACAACTTGACTGCTTCTCATAATGCTATAGTCACTGAATTGAAGAACAAGGCCGCTGAACCTTCTACCTCTTCTGCTACTATCAAAGCTGAATTTGACAAAGCCTTTCAAGAGGAAATTTCTGCTGTCAAGACTGCAATCCAAGCCTCCCAAAAGGTCATATCTGAACAACTTCAAAAGCTTAAACCTTTCTTTAAAGATGACATCAGATACTTGGATAGTCAAATCAGATTTCAGAAGGATGATGTCAGTGATCACATGGCTAGAGAAGTCATAAAGGGGGAGAGAGTACTAGTCAAGGCAAGCTCTGAACATGCTAAGTGGATATCAAATTCCATTAGAGCTACACTTGGATATCCTCCTCTGTGTGATGACAATGAGGTTGCTGAATCTGGACTAAATCCTGCTTATTTTGGAGGTGAGCAACCAGAAGTAGCTCAGGTCATTTATCCACCTCCGGACTTTGAAATGATTCAAGCAGATGTGAGCACAATGTATAGCCCACCTGAGGGCAAGGAAAATGTCCATATTGAAAAGGTTGTTCAACATATTACTGAAGCCATGCAAGAGGCATTACAGAAGGAGGAAGAGACAAGGTTGTCTAAGAAGAGGTTTAGGGAACAAGCAGAACAAAGGCCAGACTTTGAACAGTGGAGCCCTATCTCTAGGAATATAATTTTAACTGCCTGGAAAGCTGCCAAGGACAATACTCATGACAGGAACAAATGGTTTTCTGAAGCAGAATGGAGAAAACATGAGATCAGGCAGGAAGCAATAGTTCAGTATAGAAGGAAGACAAAGATGGGAAAGCTACCTCCTACTGTAGTGGAGCCTAGCAAGTACTTTCCTAAGCCATATCACTATTTTGAGAGACAGAAGATCAAGGCAGAAGATCTCAAAAAGAAAGATCTAAAAGGCAAGAAGCCTGCTGATGCTGAAACTGTTGATGCCCCTATCAAAGCTCAAGTTCAAGCTGGCAAGGGAATAGTTATCAAGGAACCTGATCAGAAATAGATTAAGATTTTACTTGAAGATTATTTTGTAATCTTTTAAATGTAAAACATTTTTTGTAAACTACTGAAAATGTATAAGAAAAATATATGATCAATATATTTCATGATTGTTCTGTGAATGTGTCTATTTCTTATTTGTTCTGAAATGATGAATATGTATACATGTGTGAATTAATACATGTTTATGTTTACCCTACTGAATATAACCTGCTTTACAGCATTTTGTAATTTTTAATTATGAATGGTGTATATCATTGACTAAGGGTTATGACTTCTCCAAATAGGGGGAGATTGTTGGGTACATTGGTTAAATGTACCTGATTTGAAGAAGCCTCACCCAACTCAATGATATACATCATAATATATTTGATGTATGTTGAGTTTGTTTGTGCAGGTTAAGTAATCACTGGACTGAAGCAAAAAGTTTCTAAGTCCATGTGTCGACACCTAGAGGGAAAGTGTCGACACTTAAGAAGGCTTGTGTCGACACCCAGACAAGCAGTGTCGACACTTGAAGTCATTGTGTCGACACCTGGGATGCAGAGTCGACACCAGACAGAAAGTGTCGACACTTGGAGCTGTGTCGACACTCAGTGAAGAAAAGTGCAGACAGAAAGTGTCGACACAAGGAGCTGTGTCGACACCCAGTGAAGCTGTGTCTACACCAGAAAGTGTCAACACTTGGAGCTGTGTCGACACTCAGCAAAAGTCTGCAGAGACTAAGTTAAAGTGTCGACACTCAGAACAATGTGTCGACAATGAACAGAAGAGTCAGCACTTGAAGTAAGTGTCGACACTCAGCACAATGTGTCGACACACAACCAAAAGCGTCAACACTTGAAGTATGTGTCGACACCCAGCACAATGTGTCGACACTCAGCTACAGACTCTACACTTGAAGAAAGTGTCAACACAAGGAGCTGTGTCGACACTTAGTAAAGAACAGAATTATCAACAAAATATTCTAAGTACAAGTGTCGACACTAAGGGAATGTGTCGACAATCAGCTGAAGTCTCAACAAGAAGAAGGTGTGTCGACACAAGGAGCAGTGTCGACACTCAGCAAGTATCAACATAGAAGACTATGTGTCGACACCAAGAAGTAGTGTCGACACTTGACAGATTCAACACAAGAAGTTGTGTCGACACAAAGGTGATGTGTCGACACTTAGAAGAATTCAGTACAGATAGAAGAACAAGTACTTGTGTCGACACTCAATTTCAGTGTCGACACATGCAGAAGAAACTGTGTCGAGACATACAAGGAGTTGTGTCGACACCTTGTAGACTTGTGTCGACACTTACACAACATGTGTCGACACTTGGACTATAAGTGTCGACACTTAAAGACAGAAAGTCTCGACACTTTCAGACAGTTAGAGATTTTCAAGAAATGACTGGATGACTTGACAGCTGCCGTTCCAGCCGGTCTATAGCACCTGTCAGAGATATCAGAAGTCAGTTATGGACCGGACCAGCCGGTTACCATGAAGAAGGCCTATAAATAGGCACCTACAGTTTACAGAAACTGTGAGAGTTGTTGAGGTTGATCACATTATTGAAGAACAAGTTATTAAAGTGGTACACAGAGTATCAACACAAGAAGATCTTGCAGTCCAAGTGCAGATCTAAGAATGTGGAGAGAGAGGGCTCCATCCAAGAAATAAGCCTCTGGAACTAGGCTGAGAAGAAGGATTCAGATTCATTCTGGATCTTAAGTGGCAGAGGTCAAGGAACAACTGCAGGAGGATTCAGTCTTATTCAGTTCTACTCAAGAAGCTTTGAAGAAAGCTAAGTCAGATTGAATCCAGCTGAGTTCTTCCAATAACTCATCAAGAAACTCTCAACTCCCCTCTTTTATTTCTGAGTTGTTGAGTTAATATTTCTAATACATTTTTAACTTGTAGGATCCTTTAAAACTGAGTGAATTGTAAGCCTATAATTATAAAGGCTGAGGGTAGGGCTTGAGAGCCTGAGTGTAGGAGATTGAGATCTCTGAGTGTAGGCCTTGGTTGGCTTAGTGTAGGCCTTGGTTGGCTGAGTGTAGGCCTTGATTGGCTGAGTGTAGGCCTTTGTGGCTGAGTGTAGGCTTTGGGATAAAGCTGAGTTGTAAGGCTTTGGGCCTGAGGTGTAGGAACCAATTTGGGTTCTGAGACAGTGGAGGAGTTTGGCCGAATCTAGTACACTACTAGATAGGCGAAGGGGGAAAGTGGATGTACCCATATCTTGGGGAACCACTATAAACCACTGTGTATGCTGTGCTGTGCTGTGATTGTTGCTGTGCATGCTGTGTGTTTGCTGTGATAAAATAGTTAGTATTTTGTGATATAACTGATTGCTGCCATTTAAGTTTAAAAAGGATTAGGTCACCTATTCACCCCCCCCCCTCTAGGTGTTTAGGTACCATATCTTTCATACTACTTGCGATAGGTACACTTCCCTCCTGCCTCCTTTAGCAAGCCTGCTGCGTACGACTCATCGATCCAACCACCACATAAGAGTCTATTCGTGGGCCATCAAGTTTTTGGCATCGTTGTCGGGGACTCTCTTGAGTTGTTATTCTGAATTCCGAAGTCTATTAATTTTACTTATTTTCGAAAAAAAGAAGAAAAGCAAAAACAAAAAAAAGTTTCTTTCATTTTAATTTTTTTTAGGGTGTATGACCCGTGGATAACCCTCCGTGTCTGAAGATTTTGACTTCGACCCTGAGATCGAATGCTCCCTTGCGCGTATTCGATCTCAATGCCGAATTCCTTCTTTAGACCCCGAAGAATCTATTAGAGAATCCTCTGTTGAAGTTATAGCCGACCCTAATCCGAACGCGGCCGTCGAGCGTACAATGTCTTATTACGCCTGACCGAATTTGGACGATACTGGGACTAGTATTGTTCGCCCTACGACGGCGAATAATAATTTTGAAATAAAATCAAGTGTCATTCAAATGGTCCAAAATGCCATCAGTTAGATGGACTGCCGGATGAGGACCCGAATGTCCACTTGTCCAACTTTTTGGAAATATGCGACACCTTCAAGATTAATGGCATCACTGATGACGCCATTCGCTTGCGCCTATTTTCTTTTTCCCTTAAGTCCAAAGCCAAGGCGTGGTTGAATTCCCTCTCGTGAGGATGTATCACCACATGGGCTGAGTTGACGTAACGGTTCCTAACGAAGTACTTTCCGCCCGCAAAAATTGCAAAGTTCCGGGAGGACATTTCTTCATTTGTGCAAAACGATCCTGAGTCTCTTTATGAGACTTGGGAACGGTTTAAGGAGTTCCTCCACCGGTGCCCGCACCACGCGCTGCCACGTGGTTGCAAGTATAAAGTTTTTATAACGGCCTTATTTTTCAGACGCGTCAAATGTTTGACACGGCTGCCGGGGTACCCTTAACAATAAAACCCCCGAGGCCGCCCAGGCTTTATTCAAAGAGATGGCTATGAACTCCTATCAATGGAACGTCCCATGGGGATGCCCAAAGCCGGCGGCCGACCTTTTTGAAGTGGATGCCACTGCTCTCTTAGCCCTTCAAGTTGAAAGGTTAACAAAGTAGGTGGCAGAGATGTATGCGGCCTCCTCCACTCCACCTTCTTTTATTCCCCCTAACGTCTACATGGCTGAAGAGTTCGTGGACTTCGTAGGAAATTCGGGTCGTCCTTCCTTCAAACCCAACAACAACCCTTATAGTAATAACTATAATCCGGGTTGGAGGAATCACCCCAATTTTTCTTGGAGCAACCCGAATAATGCGCAGCGCCCCCCTATTTCTTATGCGCCCGGATTTCTGCAGCCTCCCCCTCTTCCAAAACACTCCCCATTAGAGGAGAATTTTTCGAAATATATAGCATCCAACGAATCAAATATCTGGATCATCACCGGATCGCTAAAAACACTTGAACAACAGGTTGGACAACTAGCGAGGATGATGTCCGAGCGCGCTCTCAGGGCACTGCCGGGAAACACGAAGCCCAACCCTCGGGAGAACGCCAATGCTATAACCCTCCGTAGTGGAAAGGAGGAGACCGATCCAAAATGTATCGATCCGCAGGTACATATTTCACCTCCGACCCCTCTTCCCCCTTCTTCGACTACGCCGCCTTTACCAATTTTAAATGAAATAATTTTTTTAAACAAGGCCTTGCCGTATCCGTATAAGTTAGATAACGAGCGCAAGGACGTGCAATACAAAAAAATTATTTTATTATTAAAACAAATCCATATTAATGTTCCTTTTTGCGAGGCTATCTTGTATATGCCCAAATATGCGAAATTTTTAAAAGAATTACTTTCTAATAAACGTAAATTAGAGGATATTTCGCATGTATCTCTCAATGTTGTCAGCTCGGCGGCCCTTACTAATAAATTGCCCCAAAACAAAATGATCGGGGACGGTTTTCCATCTCGTTCCTTTTTGGCAATATATTAGTAAAATACGCCTTAGCTGATTTAGGGGCTAACATTAGTCTGATGCCGTTCTCGCTCTTTCAACATTTAGGTTTGGGTACTCCTAGTCCTACGAATATGCACATCCAATTAGCGGATCGCTCGGTTAAGTTCCCTATCGGGGTAGTGGAGGACGTCCTTGTCCGAGTAGACAAGTTTACATTTCTGGTAGACTTAGTCATCTTAGACATCGAGGAAGACGCCGAGGTACCAATAATACTCGGTCGCCCTTTTCTCGCCACCTCCCGCGCACTAATAGATGTTAGTAATGGTAGTCTTTTCCTCCGAGTAGGAGATGATCAAGTTACTTTCTCTATTAATCCCTCGATGGACAATTTGTCATCGAGCGATGATTTCTGCTATTCTTTAGATACCTTTTTTGGAGATCGTTCTTCTCCCGATTTCGAGTCTGTATTTTTAAACGATGATATTTATGCGCTTGAAAATTTTACATGCGATGAGGACACCTCTATAGACTTCACTTTTGAACCAATTGGTAAGAAAGACATCGGAATTAAAACCTCCGTAGAAAAACCGCCCATCCTAGACCTCAAACCCTTACCCGAATCACTCAAATACGTTTTTTTGGGAAATGGCGATACGCTTCCCGTTATTATTTCTTTGGACTTGACTGATTCGGAGACTTTCGATTTATTGGAAGTTTTACTTAAACATCACCAAGTAATTGCGTGGCAAATCTTTGACTTAAAGGGGATTAACCCCTCCTTTTGCACCCATAAGATATTTCTTAACGATAATTGCCGCAAAACGATTCAGCCGCAGCGTCGTGTTAACCCAAACATGAAAGATGTTGTTAAAGCCGAGATTATTAAGTTATTATATGCGGGGATTATCTATCCTAGTTCGAACAGTGCATGGGTTAGTCCCGTGCATGTCGTACCCAAGAAGGGCGGTCTAACCGTAGTGGCGAATGAGCATAATGAGCTCGTCCCAACTCGTAATGTTATGGGTTGGCGAGTGTGCATCGATTATAGAAAACTTAATGATGCCCCCCGCAAGGACCATTTCACACTCCCATTTCTGGACCAGAGTTTAGAGCGTTTATCCGGTGATCCATATTATTGTTTTCTTGTTGGTTTATCGGGGTTTTTCCAAATCCCCATTTCCCCCGATGATCAAGAGAAAACAACTTTTACTTTCCCGTTTGGCACTTTCGCATACCGAATAATTCCATTTGGACTCTGCAATGCGCCGACTACATTCCAAAGATGTATGCTAGCGATCTTTGGCGAGCTAGTAGAAGACATTATGGAAGTCTTTATGGATGACGTTTCTGTTTTCGGACGCTCTTTTCCCGATTGCCTTCACAATCTAGATCGTGTCCTCCAACAGTGCGAGGACACAAGCCTTGTTTTAAATTGGGAAAAATGCAACTTTATGGTTCGAGTAGGTCTGGTACTCGGCCATATGATTTCATCTAAGGGGATGGAGGTGGATAAGGCCAAGATAGAAATCATAGAAAAACTTCTGCAACCAACAAACGTAAGATCTATTAGGAGTTTGTTAGGCCATGCAGGCTTTTTCCGACGATTTATTCAAGGCTTTTCAAAAATAACAAAGCCGCTAACTCACCTCTTGGAAAAGGAATCATGTTTCATCTTTAGTAGCGAATGCGAGTCCGCCTTTAATTTAATAAAACAAAAACTTATCACCTCTCTAATTTTAGTGGCCCCTAATTGGTCCCTTCCGTTCGAAATTATGTGCAACGCTAGTGATATTGCCTTAGTTTACGTTCTTGCCGAATGCATAGAAAAACATTTTCATCCAATTTATTACACTAGCAAGACGCTCACTTCCGCATAAGTAAATTACACGATGACGGAAAAAGAACTCTTAGCTATCGTCTTCGCTTTTGATAAGTTTCGCTCGTATATAATACTTTCTAAAGTTATCGTATTTACCGATCACTCCGCCCTTAAATATTTATTAGCTAAAACTGATGCGAAGCCCCGTCTTCTTCGATGGATTCTCCTCCTACAAGAGTTTTATTTGGAGATCCGAGATAAGAGGGGTGCGGAAAATCTAGCGGCAGACCACCTCGCCCATTTAGAAAATCCGGGTGCGGAAGCGCTCTTCAAATCTGAAATAAATGACAGATTCCCCGAGGAACGTCTCCTAGCCATTCATAATTCTTCGTCATCTTCGCCTTGGTTCATAGATTTAGCAAATTACTTAGTAGCGCGGGTGCTTCCAAAAGAGTTTTCAAGTCATCAAAAGAAGAAATTCTTTTCTGACTTTTCTTTTGGGAGGACCCATTTCTTTTTCATATCTATGCGGACCAAGCGGTCCAAAGGTGCGTTGCGGGTGTGGAGTGCTTGAAAATTCTTAAGCATTGCCACGAGGTTCCAGCCGGTGGGCATTATCAAGCAACCGGACTGGTCGGAAGGTGCTAGAGGCGGGCTACTTTTGGCCCACTCTCTTCAAAGACGCGCACACTTTTGTGTGCGCATGCGCTAGCTGTCAGCGGTCGGGTAACATCTCTCGTCGCGACAAGATGCCCCAAAACATGTTTTTAGAATGCGAAGTCTTCGATTTATGAGGCATAGATTTTGTTGGCCCCCTACCTCCCTCATTCAAAAATATGTATATTTTAGTGGCGGTTGACTACGTATCAAGGTGGGCGGAAGCGCAAGCTCTCCCCACCAATGATATGCGAGTCGTCGTTAATTTCTTAAAAAACTATTTTCTTCCTTCGGCATGCCTCGCGCAATTATTAGTGATAGGGGAACGCATTTCTGGAACGCTCTTATGTCTAAGACGTTAGCTAAATTAGGAGTCACGCACAAACTCGACATCCCTACCACCCGCAAACTCGTGGCCAAGTAGAGGTAGTCAATCGAGAGATTAAGCGAATATTAGAAAAAACCGTTTCACTAAATAGGAAAGATTGGTCCGTTAAACTCGACGATGTGTTGTGGGTGTATCAGACGACATACAAAACCACAATTGGTTGTATGCCGTTTCGGTTGGTATATGGCAAAGCGTGCCATTTACCCGTAGAACTAGAGAATCACGCTCTTTGGGATTTCAAAATCTTAGACCTCGACGCCAACTTAGCCTCTTAGAATAGAAACCTGCAAACGTTTACGAGAGAAATAAGTTCTATAAGGAGCGTTCTAAGTTATGTAACGATCGAAAAATAAAGTCCCCATAATTATTTTCTCCGGGCGATCTTGTCCTTCTTTACAATTCACGTCTTAGGCTTTTTCCGGGTAAACTAAAATCACGTTAGTCCGGCCCCTTCCTAGTCGAAGAAGTTTTTCCATATGAGACCGTACTCGTCTCCCACCCAAAAAAAAAGTTCGTTTAAAGTAAACGGTCATCGGTTAAAGTCTTATATAGCAGGCGACCCAGTAATCGAGCATAACGAAACCATTATTTTCCTCAACATTATAAACCCGCCAAAGTAGTCAAGCTACACAACTATAAACAAAGCGCTCCTGGGAGGCACCCCTCGCTTATCTTTTTCGCTCTTTATTTATTCTGTTTGCTACTTCTTCTAATAACTGCAGCGTTTCTGATGGGCCTCCCCAAACGCGTTTCAGGGAAGCTTCTACCCCCCTCTGTTTATTTTCTTTGTAAATATTGCATTTTATTTTTGTTCCGCATACTTATGTTGCAACATTGGGGACAATATTGGACTTAAGTATGGGTGTATTTTCTCGTTTTATTTTCCGAACTTCTATTTTTTGCAATCCAAAAATTGAAAAATATATATGAAAAAAGTATATAACAAAAAAACAAAACAAAAAAAATTGAAAATTCCAAAAAAATTTTCTTTTCCTTTCTTTTTATTACAAAAATTCGAAAAAAATATAAAACACAAATTCCAAAAAAATTATAAAACAAAAATTCCAAAAATATTTAGTTTCATTTTGTAAAAAACTTTGTAAATATTTTTGTAAATAATCTTCTCTCTCTCCCCCTTCCTTTTCTCTCTCATTCTTGTAAATAACTTCTCTTTTTCCACCAATTTTGGTAAATAGAATGAAAATGTTCTGAAAACAAAAATACAAAATTTTTTTTCGCAAAACTTAAAAAATGCAAAAAAAATTTCGCAAAACTTAAAAATCTACAAAAAAATGATAAAAACTCTAATAAATCCAAAAAAATGTTTTGAAATAAATAAATCAAATATACCATTCTTAATTTTCTTGTTATCCAAAAATTTTGTTTTGAGTTTATTTATATGTGAGTTTAATTAATTCTTTGTTCACTATTCGTTTGTTAATTATTGATTGAAAAATTTAAATAGCTGGGGATTAAGTTTTAAAGAATTCATTATGCTTTGTTAAAAATAGCGAACTCGTTTTAGGCACTACTTCTAATTTTTCATTGATAGTAGAATGTGTATTATATTAGAAAATAACAACTATAAAATTCAATTATGTTTACTTTTATCTTTCTGAAAAATTGGAATGTACAATTTATTAAGATTGATCTCAATTTTTTTTAATTAAAAATCTAGTTTTTTTCCTCCCCTTATTTATCATGACAAACTTAACATGATAAAAATTTGAACCCTTAAAAGATCATATGTCAATGGGAATAAGATTTTGTTCCATAAACATATGCACCCAATAAATTAAAAAAATTATATGTTACGGAGTAAAAGGATAAAATTCATTACTCCCTCACATATACATTGGGTTAATTTTATTATTATGAAGTTGATAAAAAAGATATTAAGAAAATAAGATTTCATTTTCCTAATAATCCAAAAAGGATATGGAGATAAATAAATATAAGGAATAAAAGAAACTCTAAGATAGCTACCGCTTAATTAATTATAAGAGAGATCTAAATAAATATATGTGGTGTAAGAGTTAAGTTCTAAAATTATGTAGATTATTTAAATAGCACATTCCTGTGGAATCAGAAGAATTTGATAAGAAAAGTTTGACATGCCCGACGTCACGCCCGTGTCATTTGACACGCCCCGTGACCATGGCCGTGACACTCATGCTCAACGAAATTCGCTCGACAATCGTCGACTAAGCCGACACGCCTAGAGTCACGCTCGTGACCTGGGGCGTGACTCCTCCACCTGGCTGACAAGACGTCGCCGACAACGTTTGACGCAACGCACGCCCAGTTCCACTTCCCTGACATGCCCAGAGTCACGCCCGTGACTGGGGGCGTGACATCCTCATGTACAGCCGCGAAGTCAACTTTCCCGTCAATTCAACGATCACCTCATGAACAGTAGTGACACGCCCCCCCCCCCCCTCACGACACGCCCATGTCGGAGGGTGTGTTCTTAGGAAATTTTCCCTATAAATTGCCCATTTCTGTAATGACCAAGGGTTCACTTTTTTGAGCCACTTTAGTGTGTTTTGTGGGCTACATTCGTGGATACACTTGCTATGTAAGGAGATTTCTCCCCCCTTCCTTTCATGTTTGTTTTTTCTTTAGCTTTAGCTTTGTAATAGTTTGATTATGATAATAAAAATATTAGATTTTCTCTCTTTACAGGGCATGAAAAATTCATATGGGGTGGCTCATCTCTTTCTCCTTTTATCCCTTTGTATCTCCTTGTTTTTTCTCTTTATCAAATTTGTGTGTGATTTTGTAAGTGATGTTTTTATTTCATCTTATTTTGTTTTGTTATTGTGATAGAATCTATAGTGATTCTACTTGTAAAAATTTTGTTAGGATAGTTTCATTTTTGATTTCTAGCTTCTTCATGATTTAGGTTTTATCTCTTCATTCTTATGATTTTGTAAAAGAGGATTGTCACAACCCGCATTTTCACCGCATATAATAACTTATCAGAGTAAGGGAAAATGCGCGTCATGATGCCACGTCAGTAGGGGATAACTGCGGACGCTCAGGCAGACACCTACTTAAACAAGAAGAAAGATTCTTTCAGTTATTCTAATGAAAATCAGCTAAGTGCAATAGTTAGCCGTATCCCTCGGCTTAGTGGCTCACTTAGTCCACGAATCAAAATATAGTTATACGCTGCGGAAAAATACTTTTTTAGATTGACTAAAACATCATACATGAGGAAAAACGTCCCCAAAGGACAACTCATGCTATGTAGGACTCTAAATCTATAATAGTAGTAAGGATAGCTTTTACGGTCGCCAAATATAACAAGCTAGAGTTTTAAAATTATGCAGTGCATGAAGTAGTAGTAATAGATTTTATAGTTGAAAATACCTAACATGCATTCCTAGCATAAATCATCCCAGAGAGCAAGTATAACAAATCAACATATAGAAAACTAAGCAGCTAGCAAGTATCTAAAAGTAACAATATTATGAGCGTCAACAAACTGACATGAACCCACATACAAAAAAGTATGTCTGAACCAGTAACTAAATAAACAACAAACTACCTCGTTGAGACAAGGCAACAACCACGGCCAACACTGCCGCCCAGAAACTCCAAAACTAGCTCTACTATCTGCTACTGCTCTGAACCTGAGGCATTCCAAAGACATAACACCTCAGCAAGAAAGCACAAATGGTGGCAGAAATTAATAAGCCCAAATAAGCAAAGGTCAAAGGGCTACCAACCCGAGACCAATAGTACTGAAGTAAAGTATAAAAAGAGGAACAAGTCATTATCATGAAGAAGAACTCTTACGTGATTCGTCACATATAATAATAATACACCAGACGCACGAGGCTATAAGGTGACAACACAAATAATTCGTAAGGATGAAATACAAATCCTTTATTGGGCACCTGTGGTCGACTTTACCCAAAAACAACACTGGCGAGGTGGTCACTCGTGGACACACCACCCAAAAACACGGGCGAGGTGATCACTCTTGGACACACCACCCAAAAACACGAATATAAAATCCGTCTAATTGCGAGGGAGTCTCATACTCTCCACCATACACCGAAGACACCCAAAAGCCGTGTAGACTTCCACAGGGCACTAATGAAGGAAACAACCACTGTGGAGGTGGAATCGTCCACTAACTCCCACAATCAAGAAACCCAAAGAAAACACAACACAAATATCTCGAGATTTGGCTCGACAGATTCTACTTGACATTACCAGAATCAAGACGCGGTTATTAAACCTCTAGGAGCAATTTACAATCCTAGATAAACTCTAACGCGTTTAATAATGAAAGCTAAGACATTTATAATCATCATTAAGACCCATCAGGAACGATTAAACATAACCAGACAAGATCGAGCTTAGCATAACAAAACCTTACAACATCACGTGATCGTTGAAACGATTAATTATAACAATAATTTGGAAGAATAAGTGCATAAAATTTTAAATACACGAAAATATAGCCGTTACCATCAAATCGGACAAGGAGAAACGAGGGGAAACCACCCCTTGCCTTGGTTTAATAGGAAAAGTCCACCGAATCACTCCACGTCGTAGATCGGGGCAAAAGGATGCGAGAGGAGTTGAAATCTGAACAAGAAAGGGCGAAAAGGAGGTTAGGGCTGAAAAACCCTAACGAGAAATCTCTAGAAACGGGGAAGATATTACCACGATGGCGTAGCTCTCAGCAAGAACTTTCCAGATCTATACTCGGTTGAAGATTTCGAGCATCGGAACACCGTCAGCGGCCACCAGAAGAAGTATGGAAGGACGACCTATTTCTCACACGCCGCTCTGGTTTGGGAAGAAGAAGAAATTCTCGTTCGGTTTAATGATGATGATGAAGAAGAAAAGATTTATACTCAAATAGCAGAAATACACCGGGTTCAGCTAAAACCGGTTTTCCGAGACAGAAGGAATGGGCCACTCGAGCACTATAGTGGTACTACTCGGGTACAGCAAGGGATACTCGAGTACAAGAAAAGGACTACTCGAGTAGTAAGGTGACTACTTGAGTACTCGAAAAGAACTATTCGAATAGTAAGATCACTACTCGAGTACAAGAAAAGGACTACTCGAGTAGTAAGTTGACTACTCGAGTACTCGAAATGAACTACTCGAGTAGTAAGATCACTACTCGAGTACATGAAAAGACCTACTCGAGTGCCAGACAACTACTCGAGTACTCGAAAGGAACTACTCGAGTAGTAAGGTAACTACTCGAGTACAAGAAGAGTCCTACTCGAGTGCCAGGCAACTACTCGAGTACTCGAAAGGAACTACTCGAGTAGTAAGGTAACTACTCGAGTACAAGAAGAGACCTACTCGAGTGCCAGGCAACTACTTGAGTACTCGAAAGGAACTACTCGAGTAGTAAGGTAACTACTCGAGTACAAGAAGATACCTACTCGAGTGCTTATAAGGCAGCTACTCGAGTACTCAAAAAGAACTACTCAAGTAGTAAGGCAACTATCGAGTACAAGAAGAGACCTACTCGAGTACTTATAAGGCAGCTACTCGAGTACTCGAAAAGAATTACTCGAGTAGTCAGGCAACTACTCGAGTACAAGAAGGTACCTACTCGAGACGCAGGAATTTCACTCGAGTCAAGCCTTGCAGGAAAAACAATTTCTTTATAAATGTAACCTTTTGATCAAACTATATGAATGAATAGTAAAAGACATTTTTAATAGTACTATAATATTAAAATAATCATACTTATATATTTTTTTGAACAAGGAAACTATGAGATCAAAACGGAGGCCCAAACAATCGCCGGATTAAACGAAACTCACGCCGTCTGCGAATACTGACGCTACGAACACAACGACAAAGTCAAAACCAAAATCCTACGAGCCATTCCCGAGATATTAATCTTCAAAGTATACGGCGAACATAAACAATCCAAAATTTCAATCGCGCACCGAGACTCCAAAAATGATCGGATTGCGATGAAACTTGACGAGTAAGCCCAAAATTACATAACTTAAATTCCAAATGCAAAATTTTCCCATTATAACACGAATTCGGCCGACTCAACCTCACGGACGCAAAAATGCCTTAACGACATTGAGCCATCAACTCAACGTTAAAAGTAACGCCACGATGTCATGAATATGATGTTGCCCATTCAAATAAAATCATCGAAAAATCGGGGGCATTACAGTCACTCCCCCCTAAAAAGAAGTTTCGTCTCGAAACTTAACACAACTCCAAAACTAAAACAAACGATAAAATCAAACATAACTGAAAACATAACGACATACCCGAAACTAAGAGAAGAGGTGCGGATGAGATTCTCTCATCACCGATTCCAATTCCCACGTCGCGCTCTCGACTTCTTGATTTCTCCAAAGAATCTTGACCGTAGGGATGGTCTTTCTCCGCAACACATGCTCTTGAAAATCCAGAAT
Source organism: Platanthera guangdongensis (assembly GCA_039583875.1). Taxonomy (NCBI): domain Eukaryota; kingdom Viridiplantae; phylum Streptophyta; class Magnoliopsida; order Asparagales; family Orchidaceae; genus Platanthera; species Platanthera guangdongensis. The sequence goes on along the minus strand of CM077157.1, from coordinate 92,683,088 downwards.
ACGAATAGGTTCTTCCACATACGTAAGGTTGGGCTGAATCTGGGGTATCGAATCGAGGACTTGACGATCATTATGAACACACTTCCGTAACTGGCTCACATGGAACACATCATGGACACCAGGGAAGTTTGCAGGCAACTCCAGCCTATAAGCTAACACTCTGATGCGCTCAAGAATCTGGAAAGGTCCCACATACCGGGGGTCTAACTTATGGTTCCTTCCAAACCTTTTAACGCCAGACATCGGAGAAGCCTTCAGAAAAACCAAGTGTCCAACGGTAAACTCCAGATCGACCCTTCGTTGATTAACATACTTATCATAGTGCTCCTGAGGCACACGGAGCTTTTCTCGAATATGAGTCACAACACAATTCATCTCCTCAAGAGATTCCGGATCTAGCAACGGTCTTTAACCAACTTCAGACCAACATAAAGGAGTTCAACAACGCCTCCCATATAAGGCCTCAAACGGGGCCATCTGCAGACTCTCTTGATAACTATTATTGTATGCAAACTCCATGAGTCTAAGACGCTCGTCCCAAGCACCACCATGATCCAAAATATAACACCTGATCATATCTTCTACGATCTGATTACCCTTTCCGTCTGACCATTCGTCTGCAGATGGTAGGCGGTGGAATACCTTAAATCGGTACCCAACCCCTCCTGTAAACTCTTCCAAAAGCGATACGTAAATCTGGAGTCTCGATCTGATATAATGCTAACAGGCACTTCATGTAATCTTATAACCTCTTCAAGATATAGCTCTGCTATCTTCTTCATCGAATACCCAATCTTAAACGGGACAAAGTGAGCACACTTTGTCAATCTGTCAACTATCACCCAAACAGAGTCATGCCCACGGGGAGATTTTGGTAGACCGGGGATAAAATCCATTGAAATACTCTCCCATTTCCAACTTGGAATATAAAGCGGTGTCAATTTACCACCAGGCCTTCTATGATCAGCCTTAACACGCTGACATGTATAACATTATGATACAAACTTCGCGATATCATTATTCATCCCTGACCACCAAACAATTTGCTTTAGATCCTTATACATCTTAGTGAAACCATGGTGGTAGGCTACACTGGAACAATGAGCTTCAGCACAGATCTTAGCCCGAATATCGCCAAAGGAGGGGACACAAAATCTACCGTGATACTTCAAGGTGTCCAACTCATCCATAGAAAAATCAGGTAACTCTCCCTTCACAGTTCTATTCCGGAGGTGTAACAAATCCGGATCATCCTTCTGATGTGCTCGAGTAAGGGAAGTCAAAGAAGGTTCTTCCGCTTCCAAACTAGTAGGCACAGTACGACTCCCAACTTCAATATCCATCAACAAAAATTCTTCTACCAAGGACTGTACCGACAGATTAAAAATTTTAGCGGTCTTTCTACTCAAAGCATCGGCTACTACATTAGCCTTTCCTGGATGATAAAGAATTTCCACTTCATAATCAGCCACATATTCTAACCACCGACGCTGACGCAGATTTAGTTCCTTCTGAGTGAAGACATACTTCAAACTCTTATGGTCCGTATAGATCTTGCATAACGCACCATACAATAAGTGTCGCCACAGCTTTAGCGCATAAATTACGGCATCAAACTCCAAATCGTGCGTAGGATAGTTCCTCTCGTGAATCTTTAGTTGCCTCGATCCATACACGATCACCTTACCATCTTGCATTAAAACACAACCAAGTACGATATGTGGCGCATCAACATACACAACATACTCAACTCCTTCAGTAGGTAAGGTTAAAATTGGAGCAGTACATAATTTCTTCTTCAGTTCCTGAAAATCCTCTTCACACTTATCACTCCAAATGAACGCAGTATTCTTTTGAGTAAGTCTAGTTAGAGGAGCAAACAATACTGAAAATCATTCCACGAATCTTCTATAATAGCCAGCCAGGCCTAAGAAGCTCCTAATCTCCTTAGGTGTAGAAGGTCTCTCCCATTCCATCACAACAGAAATCTTGGTCGGGTCTACAGAAATACCATCCTTGCTTACAACATGACCCAGAAAGGACACCTGAGGTAGCTAGAACTCACATTTGCTCAACTTTGCATATAGCTTATACTCCCTCAGGGTTGACAAGACCGAACACAAATGCTGAGTATGCTCATCAACATTGCGGGAATACACCAAGACATCATCTATAAACACAATAACGAATCGGTCCAAGAAATCCTTAAACACCCTATTCATCAAATCCATGAAAGAAGGGGGTGCATTGGTTAAACCAAAAGACATCACCAAAAACTCATAATGTCCATGTCGCGAACAGAAAGCGGGTCGCGGAATATCTGCCTCACGAATCCTCAACTGGTGGTAGCCTAAGCGAAGATCGATCTTTGAGAATACCGAGCTACAACGCAATTGGTCGAACAGATCATCAATCCTTGGCGGGGGATATCTATTCTTAATGATTACCTTGCGCAATTCCCTATAATCGATGCAAAACCTCATCGATCCATCCTTCTTCTTTACGAACAAAACCGGAGCACCCCACGGAGAAGAACTTGGTCTAATAAAACCACACCTCAGCAACTCATAGAGCTGAGTACGCAACTCATCCAACTAACGCAGAGCCATACGGTACGGTGCTTTGGCAATAGGACGAGTACCTGGCTCGAGGTTTATCACAAACTATATCTCCCTTTCAGGAGGAAGTCTTGGAAGACTATCAGGAAAGACATCCGGAAACTCTCGCACCACCGAGACATCCTCAAGACATGGTGTAACAAAAGCTATTTCCAGAGCAGAAATAGAAACCAAAAACACCTCGCAACCAGACTCTATAGCACGATAAGCATGTACCGTAGAAATCACAGGGGAAACACTGTCCTAAAATCCATAGACGCTCATAGGTTGTCCAACGTCCATCCTAAAATCCAATCACTTAGCCTTTTACTGGATGACCGCATCATACTTGGACAGCCAATCCATGCCCAAAATCACGTCGAAATCAGCCAGATCTAAAATCATCAGATCCGCAAAGGCCATAAAATTGCCAAGATAAATAGGGCATCTCAGAACACCTTGATTATATATCACCAAATCACCGAAAGGGAGATTGACATTGAAGGAGTCTCCTAATTTATCCACACCCAGACGATGTTTATCAACAAACCTCCGGGCCACGAAGGAATGGGTGACACCCGAATCAAAAAGAATGCGCGCCCATCTATTCCGCAGCTTAAACTCCCTTATAATCGTAACATACATAACTAAACGAACGATAACTAGGGCAACAACGATAAATTAAACTGAGGCTAACCTGTTATCACTTGCGTAGATGTTTGGGATTCCTCGCTGGTCATCACGTTCAGCTTTCCTTTTCCTTTATCCAGGTTCGGTGGCGGCTGCAGAGCTCGAAGTGGGGCAGGCTGTAGTGGGGGCTGAGCCTGGGGGCACGAAGACTTCTGGTGTCCCTTTTGCCCGCACTGGAAGCAAATCCTTTCTTTCATCCAGCACCGACTCACATCATTACCCTTCCTTGCACAGAATGAGCACACTAGCTCTCCCTTGGGTGCACCTTGGATGACATGCACCTACTGCTGCTTCAGGGTGGCAGTCCTCTTAAAACACCTTTCGTAAGGGTGGCCGGGACTACCACAGAAACTACACACTTCCTTACTTTTCTTCTTCGAAGAAAGGCCAGATGCCCTGCAGCTACAATCCTCAATGCCTTTCCTTTTCTCCTTCCTCACCACAGCACCGCGGTTCTTAGCATTTTCAATCGCCTCCACAATCAAAGCGGCTTCCACTGCTTCAGCATAACTTTCAGCTCGGTAAGCGCATGCCAACTGCTGGACATCACTTCTTAGTCCTCCAAGGAAACACTTCACTCTACCCTCCTCAGAGGCTACCAAATCAGGATCAAACCTGCTCAGTTTGCTAAACTCAATCTCATACTCACTCACGGTGAGTCGTCTCTGCTTCAAATGCAGGAAGTTATTCATTAGACGGTCCTGCTCGACCGAGGGTAGAAACTTTTTCAACAGCATCTTCTTAAAAGATTCCCAAGAACATCCTTCCTTCAGACCCTCTCTTTCCCGAATCCACCAACTCTTTCCCAGGCCTTTTAACTGATAGGCTGTAATCATCACCTTCTGGGCTTCTAGATTTCCAGAATACGAAAACATCTCCTCGATGGAGATGATCCAATCATCTAAAATCAGAAAGTCAGCACTCATGTCGTAGGTGGTGGGTCCCAATCGTTGGAAGTGCAATATGAAATTCATTTCTGGTGGTATCATCATCGGGGGCACCAGAGGAGCAGGGGTATCGGGCACGGCTTGGCCCAAGGCAAGCTCTTGCACTAAAGGTTGCTATGCGGGATCGACAGACAAGAGAGACTCAATTTGAGATTGCATCGCAATCAATTGTCTCGATAGGGCCTCATTGCTCTGGCGCAGACCCTCGATAATCGCATCACTTTGCGCGCCTGATTACTCACCCTCCAATTGGGGAGTCAACCTCATCGTAGGACACTTTGGCGGAATTCTAAAAACCAAACGGACAACTCATCAAAATCTTATCTTACAACAAAGCCACTCAACTAGTTCAGACCATACTTATAAGACACTTGCTTATGCTGCAACTTCCTCTGGGATTTTATAATGATGTTATGTCCTACTTAGGATGATATCCTCTCATCCTATTGACTCATGTGCCTATGACATGGATGCATGTATTCTTTAATATTATTTAAAATCATGTGTGTACATGTGTCATCATGTAGACCTTAACTTAGCACGCGTGCTTATGGGATGATATGCAATGTATGCTGTGCTATGCATTCCAAAAAGGCCCTAATGCATGTTATGAGCGGTGTACACATAAAATTTTATGCATCCTATACTACATAACATCGCATGCAATGAGAAAAGAAAACGTGCTAATGGGCACCCATGTGATGGTGGTTATGCATCCCATACTGCATAACTGTCACATGTTATCACCTATGGTGGATCCATATACAAACACATATTATGCATCCCATACTACATAATATGCCCCGTATACTTCTTATCATGCTATGAGTGTAGTGACTATGCTTCGGCTAAGGCGTACTGATGACACATCGGTGTGTGTATGAAATGTCACTAAACAACCTACACTAACAAGGAAAGTTTGCCCGACCAATTGTCAAGCAACCTCCCTCTGATACCAACTGTCACAACCCGCATTTTCACCGCATATAATAACTTATCAGAGTAAGGGAAAATGTGCGTCATGATGCCACATCAGCAAGGCATAACTGCGGACGCTCAGGCAGACACCTACTTAAAGATGAAGAAAGATTCTTTCAGTTATTTTAAGGAAAATCAGCTAAGTGCAATAGTTAGCCGTAACCCTTGGCTTAGTGGCTCACTTAGTCCACGAATCAAAATATAGTTATACGCTGTGGAAAAATACTTATTTAGATTGACTCAAACATCCTACATGAGTATAAACGTCCCTAAAGGACAACTCATGCTATGCAAGACTCTAAATTTATAATAGTAGTAAGGATAGCTTTTACGATCGCCAAATATAACAAGCTAGAGTTTTTAAATTATGCAGTGCATGAAGTAATAATAATAGATTTTATAGTTGAAAATACCTAACATGCATTCCTTGCATAAATCATCACAGAGAGCAAGTAGAACACATCCACATATAGAAAACTAAGCAGCTAGGAAGTATCTAACAGTAACAATACGGTGGGCATCAACAAACTGACATGAACCCAAATAAAAAAAAAGTATGTCCGAACCAGTAACTAAATAAACAACAAACTACCTCGCTGAGATGAGACAACAACCACGACCAACACTGCCGCCCATAAACTCCAAAACTAGCTCTGCTATCTGCTACTGCTCTGAACCTAAGGCATTCCAAAGGCAGAACACCTCAGCAAGAAAGCACAAATGGTGGCAGAAATTAATAAGCCTAAATAAATAAAGGTCAAAGGGGTACCAACCCAAGACCAACAGTACTGAAGTAAAGTAGAAAAAGAGGAACAAGTCATCATCATGAAGAAGAACTCTTACTTGATTCATAACGTACAACAATAGTACACCAAACGCACGAGGCTATAAGGTGACAACACGAATAATTCGTAAGGAAGAAATACAAATCCTTTATTAGGCACCTGTGGTCGACTTTACCCAAAAAAATACGGGCGAAGTGGTCACTCGTGGACACACCACCCAAAAACATGGGCGAGGTGGTCACTCTTGGACACACAACCCAAAAACACGAATATAAAATCCGTCTAACTGTGAGGGAGTCTCATACTCTCCACCATACATTGCAGACACCCAAAAGCCGGGTAGACTTCCACATGCCACTAATGAAGTAAACAACCACTGCAGAGGTGGAATCGTCCACTAACTCCCGCAATAAAGAAACCCAAAGAAACCACAACATAAATATCTCGAGATTTGGCTCGATAGATTCTACTTGACATTACCAGAATCAAGACGCGGTTGATCAACCTCTAGTAGCAATTTACAATCCTAGATAAACTCTAACGCGTTTAATAACGAAAGCTCTGGAATTTATAGTCATCATTAAGACCCATTAGGAATGATTAAACATAACCAGACAAGATCGAGCTTAGCATGTCAAAACCTTACAACATCACGTGATCGTTGAAACGGTTAATTATAACGATAATTTGGAAGAATAAGCGCAGAAAATTTTAAAGACATGAAAATATAGCCGTTACCATCATATCGGATAAGGAGAAATGAGGGGAAACCACAACTTGCCTTGGTTTAACCGGAAAAGTCCACTGAATCACTCCACGTCGTAGATCGGGGCAAAATGATGCGGGAGGAGTTGAAATCAGAACAAGAATGGCCGAAAAGGATGTTAGAGCCAAAAAACCTAACGAGAAATCTCTAAAAATGGGGAAGATATTACCACGATGGCGTAGCTCTCGGCGAGAGCTTTCCAGATCTATACTCGGTTGAAGATTTCGAGCACCGGAGCACCGTCGGCGGCCACCGGAAGAAGTACGGACGGACGACCTATTTCTCACACGCCGCTCTAGTTCGGGAAGAAGAAGAAATTCTTGATCGGTTTAATGATGATGAAGAAGAAGAAAGTATTTATACTCAAATAGTAGAAATAAACCGGGTTCAGCAAAAACAGGTTTTCCGAGACAGAAGGAACGGGCCACTCGAGTACTATAGGGGTACTACTCGGGTACAACAAGGGATACTCGAGTACAAGAAAAGGACTACTCGAGTAGTAAGGTGACTACTCGGGTACTCGAAAAGAACTACTCAAGTAGTAAGATCACTACTCGAGTACAAGAAAAGGACTACTCGAGTAGTAAGGTGACTACTCGAGTACTCGAAAAGAACTACTCGAGTAGTAAGATCACTACTCCAGTACATGAAAAGACCTACTCGAGTGTCAGACAACTACTTGAGTACTCGAAAGGAACTACTCGAGTAGTAAGGTAACTACTCGAGTACAAGAAGAGACCTACTCTAGTGTCAAGCAACTACTCGAGTACTCAAAAGAAACTACTCGAGTACAAGAAGAGACCTACTCGAGTGCCAGGCAACTACTCGAGTACTCGAAAGGAACTACTCGAGTAATAAGGTAACTACTCGAGTACAAGAAGAGACCTACTCGAGTACTTATATGACAGCTACTCGAGTACTCGAAAAGAACTACTCGAGTAGTAAGGCAACTACTCGAGTACAAGAAGAGACCTACTCGAGTACTTATAAGGCAGCTACTCGAGTACTCGAAAAGAACTACTCGAGTACAAGAAGGGACGTACTCGAGACGCAGGAATTTCACTCGAGACAAGCCTTGCAGGAAAAACAATTTCTTTGCAAATGTAACCTTTTGATCAAACTATATGAATGAATAGTAAAAGACATTTTTGAATAGTACTATAATATTAAAATAATCATACTTATATATTTTCTTGAACAAGGAAACTACGAGATAAAAACAGAGGCCCAAACGATAGCCGAATTAAACGAAACTCACGTCGTAGGCGAATACTAACGTTACGAAGACAACAATGAAGTCAAAACCAAAATCCGACGAGCCATTCCCGAGATATTAATCTTCAAAGTATACGGCGAACATAAACAATCCAAAACTTCAATCGCGTGCCGAGACTCCAAAAATTCTCGGATTGCGACGAAACTTGACGAGCAAGCCCAAAATTACAGAACTTAAATTCCAAATGCAAAATTTTCCCATTACAACAAGAATTCGGCCGACTCAACCGCACGGACGCGAAAATGCCTTAACAACATTGCGTCGTCAACTCGACGTTAAAAGTAACGCCATGACGTCATGAATATGACGTTGCCCATTCGAATAAAATCATCGAAAAATCGGGGGCGTTACAAGGATTGAAACTGATTTTGTTTTTTTACTTAGCTTTATTTTAGGATTGTAAAACCTTTTTTATTTTTTTCATTTTCTTTTCACTTTTTAATTACTTTTATGAAATCCAAAGAATGAAAAAGTTGTAATTTTAATTTTTGAAAGACTTTAGTTTTTAATTTGTTTTGAAAATTTTTTGTTCTTTTAATTTTAATTTGTTCTTTTTATGTATTTTTGATAAAATCTAAGTATAAAAAAGTAGTTGTTTTAATTTTTAGGTAACTTTCATTTTGTTTTTAATTTGTGTGTGTGAGTGTAGGAGTTAGGTTTTCATTTTTGTCCTTTAAAATTTCATGATGTGTGTGTGAGTGTATGAGCATAATTTTTCATGCTTTCTTTCATGCTTTCTTAAATTATGTAGAGTGTGTGTGTAGGAGATAAATTTTAATGCTTTATTTTATTGCTTTCTTCAATTATGTAGAGTGTGTTGTGTGTAGGAGATAGTTTTATTGTTTTTTTTTTAATTCCTGTAGAGTGTGTGTGTGCGCGCATTTATTTCCGCCCACTCGTTAAGAGATAAATGGCGCGCTTTTATTTCCTGCCTACTCGTTTGAGTAGGACTTGTAATTTTCTTTTTTTTTTCTTTTCCACCTACTCGTTAAGTGTTAAATGACACTTTTATTTCCCGCCTACTCGTTTGAGTAGGACTTGTAATTTATTTTTCTTTTCCGCCTATTCGTTAAGAGTTAAATGGCGCGCCCTTATTTCCCGCCTACTCGTTTGAGTAGGACTTGCAATTTTATTTTTTTGTAACTTAGTTTTTTTTTTTAATTTGAAGTGTGTATGTGTTCTCATTTTAACTAATTTTTTAAGCTTTCTAAATATTTGTTATTTTCATGTCTTCTTCTTATAATCCTTTAGCGTTTAGTTACGAACTCGCGCCTCATCAAATTATAAAGCTGTCCCCATACCGATGTGTGGCTAATCATTATTAGCCTCGACATCGAGAGAGCATTGGACATTTAAAATGATTTGAAATAATTAAAGTTCTTTATTTTCACTTTAATTTTAGGACTTAAGGTTTACCCCGGGTTAACGACACATAACACCACATATCGATGTGTAGGCCATATTTTCGTTATCCATACGCTAGCTAGCCGAGAGGCCGTGCGTATGGACAGATCACCCCTGGGTAAATAGAGTTGCGTGCATACCCTCGAGAGAGGACAAGCGTAATTCTACCAGATTGGGTTCCCCACCCAATAGCGGGGTTCTTAGCGTAAAGCGGGCGTTAAGAGGAATCCTTCGTCGGACTAATGTTCGGTTGAATAGTCTTAGCATTCAGGTGAGCGATATCCCTATAGCTAGGTGAGCTCATATCTGTGGAACCTCCACGGCCAAGTTGCCTTTTATTAATTTGAAAACTAAGTTCAATAATTATTAAAAGTTATTTTTGTCTTAATCAGATTCAGTGCCGAGCGTTAACCCTTCATCGAATTTTCTAAAATTGTTTTCACACTTTCTTTTCTTTCCGTCTTTATTTAATTAAAATCTCCGCCTTACTTTCAGTAGAATAATAGTCCTCCTGGAAGAGTAAGAATAATCAAACCGACCTTGAGAATAATACGACCTCGGTATTCCACCGAATATCGAGTACTACTTGCAATAGGTGCACTTGCCTCCTTTAGCAAGCCAGCAGCATACGACTCATCGAACCAACCACCCACATAAGAGTCTGTTCGCGGGCCATCACGGGTGAATTGCATAAATCGAATGACGTCCTTCTAAATGCAAATGTTTAGTATGGACATGTGAATATGGTCTTCTCCTGATCCTCTAGGGCTACCGTAATCTGATTATACCCTGAATAGCATGAAGAAAATAGAAAAAAATCATTCCACGCTAGCTTATCTAGCACTTGATCAATGAAAGGCAAAGGGAAATGATCTTTTCGTGTGGCTTTATTCAGCTTTTGGTAATCCATACAGATATGCCACCTGGTAATCGTCCTAGTCGATACTAGCTCATCATTCTCATTTTGTACCACCGTCATCCCTCCCTTTTTTGGCACACATTGCACTGGTGATACCCACGAGCTATCCGAGATAGGATAGCTGATCCTTGCGTCTAACCATTTAATAATTTACTTCGTCACCACTTCTTTCATGGGTGGAGTAAGACGACGCTGGGGTTCGATCGATCCCATAAAGGTTCTTCTAGAAGAATATTATGCATACATAGTGAGGGGCTAATCCCTCAGATATCCACTATGGTCCACCCTATGGCCGTTTTAAATTGAGATAGCAATTCTAAGAGCTTTTGAAGTTGATTAGTTGATAATTTAGAAATGATGATAACCGACAATATGTTGCTTTCGCCTAAATATGCGTACATGAGATGGTCTGGGAGAGGCTTCAACTCAAGAGTCGGCAGACTAACAATAGAGGGCTTGTCTTCCAACGACCTGTCCGTTATCTCAAAGGGCTCCGGTATCCTAACGAAAGCAACTTGCGCCTCAAATACTTCTAGGTAATCTCAGATTTCCTCTTCATCATCTGAAATCTCCTCATGCATCAGAAATCGGGTCAACACGTCATCGTGCCATGTAGATTTATTCAGATTATAATCATGAATTGAAATTTGATTTATCACCTCCATGTGATCTTCTTGACTCCGGGGGAATTTCATAGCTTTAAGTACATTAAAGGTTATTTGTTCGTCGTTAACTCTCATGGTTAACTCCCATTTCTGTACATCTATCAATGTCCTACCAGTGGCTAGGAATGGTCGCCCTACTATAATGGGCACCTCTCTATCCTCCTCCATATCTAGGACAACGAATTCTATTGGAAAAATAAACTTATCCACATTAACTAGGACATCTTCAACTATCCCTTTCAAAAAAGTGAGGGTTCTATCAGCCAGTTGCAAAATGACGGAAGTCTTGGAGATTTCTCCTAAACCATGCTTCCTAAAGATAGAATATGGCATTAGGTTGATGCTTGTGCCTAAGTCATATATGGTCTTACCTTCGTATTGGTAACCTATAAAGCACAGTTTGGTGAAACTCCCTGGACTTTTAATTTGTTCAGAAGTTTCCTCTGAAGTATAGCGCTACACTCCTGAGTAAGTGCCACCGTCTCATGTGTTCCAAATTTTCTTTTCTTAGATAAAATGTCTTTCATAAACTTCATGTAGCTTGACATTTGCTCCAATGCTTCCGCGAAAGGGTTATTGAATTGCAGTTTCTTAAATATGTCAACAAATTTTTGAAATCTTTGATCGAGTTTACTCTTCTTTAACCATTGTGGAAACATAGGTGGTGGATAGACTTTTATATTATCATTCTTCTTTTTATCTTCAGTGGCAGGGTCTTTCTTAGTCTCTCCAGATACTTCTTCTACTTCTTCATTTCTATTATCATTTTCTTTTAACTTCTTGTTCGGTGCATTTGGGCCAACACTCTCCAATTCTTTTTCTTCGACAACTTGATTCTCACCCTCATTTACAGTCTCACCCACTAACTCTTTACAACTCCTTAAGGTGATGGCCTTGCAGTGAGGATTATCTCCCTTCGGATTTGTAGTTGTATCCGTAGGGAGCGAACCTTGGGGTCTAAGACTCAAAGCATTAGCGATTTGTCCTAACTGAGTTTCAATTACATGCAATGAGCCCTCTAGACTAGAAATGCGAGCATCCCTCTTCTGCATGGATTCTATAAGTAATTCTTCCGATAGTTTTCTAGATGACCCTTGTTGATTATAATTATTATTCTGGAGTGGATGAGGGTTTGAGTTGAATCCGGCTGGGTGTGCCATTCCCGAATTATTCTTCCATTCAAAATTTGGGTGATTACGTAAATCTGGATTATAATGAGTTGGGAGTGCATTATGATTATTATGATTCATGTATCTCGGTTGCCCACCTATGTAGTTGACCTCCTCGTTACTACTAATGAGTTGCTCCGCCGTGAGTGAAGGATTCATAATAATCGGAGGAGCAACTATACTATTAACTTGAGGGTACATTTGAGCTTGATTTTGATTTAAAGTTAAAGCATCTAGCCGCTTGTTCATCGAGTTGAATTGTGCAGTAATTTGTGTGGCGAAAGAAGTGAGCTGATCAACCTGATGTACGCCTCCCATAGAATAAGAAAAAGGGACCTGTCGGTCGAATGACTGATAATTATTTGAAGATAGGTCCTCGAGGATTGCATATGCATCCTCGAGGTACTTGTTCATGAGGGATCCTCCCACAACTCCATCTACTTGGATCATGGTAGACGTCTGGAGGCCATTATAGAAAGTCCATACTTGTTGATGCATCACTAACCCATGGTGAGGACAATTCCTTAAGAGTTCCTTGAACCGCTCCCATGCGTCGTACAACATTTCCCCATTTCCTTGCATAAATGTACTAATGTCCCGCATCAGCATTGTCATTTTAGCGGGTGGGGAATACTTGGCTAAGAATAAATCAACCACTTGCATCCAACCGGTGAGACCGTATTGGGAATCGAGTCACTCCTTCCCTCTACCCGTCAGAGAGAATGGAAATAGGCGAAGTATAATTGCTTCATCTGACACACCATTGATGTTGAATGTGTCGCACACATCCATGAAATTCCGTAAATGGGAGTTTTGGTCGTCATGGCTAAGTCCTCTGAATTGTCTCAGCTGCACTAGGTTCATTGCCATGGAGTCAATTTTGAAGTTATTGGTTTCAATGGCGGACTTGATGATGCTGTATTGAACTCCACCTCTAAAAGGCATATTGTACTCACGACAGGTTCTCCTAACCTCAGTAGGTTGCCGATTTTGTTCTACCTGACCCTCCTGACCTATGTCATCCTGGTCGTTTTCATTGGGAATATTTTGATTTTAGGATTCATGGTTGCAGGGTTATTTTTTTCTAAACGAAACGCTCTTCTATTTTGTCGACAAGTCCGTTCGATCTCTAGGTTCAAAGGTAATAGCTCAGGTGAACGATAACGGGACATGTTCTAAGACCCCATTTTTTTCTTTTTAAACCATGGGGTCTTAGGCCTAGAACAGCTGCTTTGTGGTGACACAATCACACCCAGGAAGGTCGTCACTACAAAACGCCAATCCTGCCGGCCATATCGATCACAGAATAGTAACAAAAGTATGAGAGTACATGAAATTAGAACTATAACACATGTCCACAAAATCACATATAAAGTAATAATCCTCCACGAAGGGAGAGTCCACAATAATAATAATAATAATAATAATACTGGAAATAGGTCCCATGCCCGATACATCAAAGTCCTCACTAGAAGTCCATCATCGCGGAAGTAAATCTATAACAATTACTGGCGAACGAAACTCACTGTCCCAGCCATCTGAACTCCGGTGCTAGACTGTCCTGTCTCCAACAGTGCCGACCTCCGGGGCTACACCTCCAAGCTGTAAGACCCCCCCCCCCCCCCGGATCCCAAAATATGGCACGAAGGGGGTCTTATGCCCGGAACAGTCGCCTTGCGGTAGCATTAGCACACGGGCTAACCTGTACCACAAGACGCCTTTTCCGCCGGCTACAACCAATATCAATACAAACATGCCAACCCAACCATAATATAAGCAAGAAGAAATCAAATCCACACTAAGCATATATGTCCAAATACATCAAATAAGAGAAGCTACAAAATGCTTCTACAATATCAAAGTACCACTATAAAATTGCACAAACGAGATACATCAGAATCTCACAACACTGACACCCGTAACCGATGGTAGCGATGACACCATCACATCAGGCCCTGTCGTCCTGGCTTGGCTGTCCTGCTGCAAAGTCTACGGCTGCTCTACCTGTGGGTTGACCTCCTAAAAAGGAAGACGTAGCAACCGTTAGTCGAAAAGACTAAGTGGCTTCACATCTGCTCCCCCGTCGACTCCTCGGCACCGGGCGGAGAAAGGAACAAGGGTAATATATATATATATACAAGTAGTAAAGCAGGTACAAGCAGGTTGTAATAGTACATGAATAACAATATTATAAACTAGCAGTTCTACTTGAATAACAATATTATAAACTAGCAGTTCTACTTGAGCAATTAGTAAATCAACAAGTACAAGTAACTACAGCAGGAAAGTAACTTAACTTATAAGAATGCCCACACAAATGTATAAGTTAAGGATTGGTTTACATAAAGTAACTCATCATATAAGAGTGACCATACAAACTTATACGATGAGGATCTTGTTTGTGCAATGCTATGTAATGTTATGTATGTTATGCAATGACTCACCCCATGATCACACACATGCAATTGCTATGTCGACACAGACTATAGTTCCCACTATTCGAGCAGGTAGCTAACCTCTCAAGCATCAGCCGTCGTGGCCAGGTGGTGATAGTAGAGCGAACATCTCTACTACTAGGCGGGTATCCACACTACTTCACATAGGTCTCTGTACGTCTCAACGCTAAGAACACAACAGCGGAGCCCAAGCATACTATGTCCCAGCGGGGTCTCGGGTAGATGTACACCGAGAACACAACCCTAAATGGCCTGGTGTGACCCGAAAGGGGTCTCAGAAGAAAGCACGAGGACACAACCCAACCGTTCACTGGGCACAGAAGGGGCCTCGGGACATGAACACCGAGGACACAGCCCAACCGCCCAATGTCTAACTATCAACTCCCATCGGTGTGATGATCGGCGTGCCCATAGACCCGCCACACTATCCATAACCCAGGATTACGACACCGCGTGTCGACTCACACCGCATGCAAATTCCACATCACCATGGCATGGAAGGGGCCTCGAATATAAGCACGAGGACACAGCCCAACCATCTGCTCGGCACGGATGGAGCCCTAGGACGTGAACACCAAGGTCCAACCCAATCGTTCATCTATACCTCATTTCAACATTAACTAAACTGGTGATGGCCAACGCTGCACTTACATGCATCCACAATACTACGCGTAGGGAGACTACGCTCTAAGTATTGGACTACTACATTTCATTCTAACCATCATACATACTCATGGCCATGGTTTATCCTTCTATTTATCATTCCAAATGGTTTCAACATATTACAAACATGATGCGTATTAATAATAATCTACCAATTTGTATCTAGTCATTTTATTCATCATATTATAAACACGATGCATATTTATAATAATCTATCAATTTTAGCAAGTCATATCATGTAATAAAGCTTGCTTCACAATTCAGTTTTATTAAATCTAATTAACAAGATTTATCATTCATAGCACTATGGTGTTCATCATAAAATAGTTCATCAAAATCTCGAGTTAATTTGCAACATCGATTCCACCGAATTCAAATTCATATTATATAAATCCCAAAATTTAAGTGCAAAATAAATCTGGACAGTAACTTCGACCGGAGATTCCTGAAGCTACAGGAATCCGGTGAAGACGTGTAACTCCTCGATGGAAAGGTCTTTTCATGGGTTACAACTTTCATACTCAGCCCACAACCCATATTTGAGTGTATCCTATTTGAAATCGGCTTCAAAGTCCGCTGCGCACTGAACAACATTTCTGCATACAGGAATTATCGGACATCATATTCATTCAGGCTTTCCCATGGCTACATACTTCGCCTGAAGTCGTGCAACTATTTGTTGGAAAGGTATTTTCAAGGGCTTCAGCTTTTGTGTTTAGCCGAAAGCCCAGATCTAGCCACAGCCTATATGAAAATGGCCAAGAAGATCGCTGCGCGCAGAATACAGATTCTGCACGTATCTTAAAGAGGGAAGAATGACATCGGTTCACCTTCCTCCTCAAGTCGTTCCTCCAAAATCACCTCCAGAAATTCCTCCTCCCTTATTCACCCTCAAAGGGGTCATTATTCTTCACGAAACCATCCACCCATCATCACATAGAAGAAAGGGGAAGTTGAAGAGATCTAAAACCTAGAACACATGTCCTAGCATGGCCATCCCTAGAAAACTCCTTCTCTCCATCAAAACTCTCTTGAGTCGATACCTCTCCTAAGAAAATAACTAAAGATCTAGCACCAAGGGAGAGTGTAGGAAGCTCACATCATTTCCGACATTTCCACTATTTCCGGCCATGGATCGTGTAACTCTTCTCGGCGGCATTTTCTACTTCACGGCGACAGCGAATCTTCTCCTCTAGAACTAGATCCAGCAACTTACTTCTCTCACAAGAGTTCCTCTCAGAAAATAGTGGACGAAGTGAGCGTGAAAATGGCTAGGGTTTTCATTTCGCCTTTTATACGAAAAGTGACAAGGGTAGGGACACGCCCGTCTACTTGCACGTGTCCTGCTTGCGTGAAGCTTTACAGACGTTTTCAGTGTCAGTTCATTATTCGACACGGGTAGGGACACGCCCGTGTCCCAACCGTGTCCACATGACATGGCCGTGTCCTCCTATGGATACATCTCGACGAACTTAACTCGACACAACGACACACGGGTAGGGACACGCCCGTGTCTCTACCCGTGTCATACATTTCAACGATCTCGTCACATTCTATCGAGTAAAAATTGTCTCACACACACACACACGGTTAGGCCCGTGTCTTGCATCATGGTGTCAACCCAGAGTGTCGACACCAGAGTGTCGACACCTCAACATCTGGGTGTCGACACACTGTGTCAACACCTGGTTCTAGTGTATCGACACAGCGAGTGTCGACACACGGTGTCGACACCAGCGTGTTAACACCTCAACCTGGGTGTCGACACCTTGACCCAGTATGTCGACACAGTGTGTGTCGACACACGGTGTCGACACCAGTGTGTCGACACCTCAACATTAGAGTGTCGATACACTGCGTCGACACCTTGACTCCAGTGTGTCAACATCTCGACACCAAAGTGTTGACCAATGACTCGGGTGATACAAATCCTATTCACAAGTGCTGCCCAGTTGTCAGCACTCCCTCAAATCTATGTCAGCTCTCCTGACTCAAAAATACGTACGAGGGGCCTATTACGATTCGGGACGTTACACAAGCTGGGCTCCACGATCCCCTAAAATGATTTGTTCTGAAAACTGCTAGTCTAAAAGTCTAAGTCATATCATCCCCTATCCCTCACACCTTGGCTACTAGGCACTGAGTGGGGAGGAGTAATGGGAAGGTAATGAATGTGGAGAGTAACAAAGTAGTAGGTGATGATGGAACTAGTCTAATAGTTCTATATAAACAGGTAGAGGAAAGCTGTAAGTATGAGAAAGGTAAACAAGAAACATATAACCTTAACTTATAATAATGCCCATACAAACCTATAAGTTAAGGGGTCTTTTGCAAGACTCCCATCATATAAAGAGTCCCATACCAATTTATACTATGGGGTGTTGGTTATAAGCAAGTGGTAACTATCCAAAGGAAAATAACCATAACTTATAAGCATGCTACATAAACTTAGAAGCTAAGGGGTCATTTTGCAAGGCATATTGTATAAAGAGTCCCATACCACTTTATACAATAGGTCACATGGGTTATATGCAATAATGATGCTATGTCATGCAAGTATGCCATGATGTGAACACGCAAGTGCAACACACCCACTCGACTCTGTGCACACAGACCTTTAGTTCCCCCTTTTTGGAGTCTAACCTCCAAAGATACCTCCGTAGTGGCAAACAGAAGCGGTGGGTTGGGCCTCACCCACCTTAAACCGGTAATCACACTACTAATCAGACATATCGTACGCCTCGATGCTGGTGCACTAAGCGGAGCTCCTGCGTACTCTTTGCTGGCTAGTCCACCGGACTTAAGTTGGAAAAGTGCTAAACCACACTTGCCGAGACAACGTATTAGCATCACTGCATCGACCCTCCAACACCGAAGACCCACCACCTTAGAATTTATGCACATGCAATCTTAATGTATCAACCATAGAGCTAAAGCTCCCCGGACAATCTCGTCCGTCACAACCAATAATTTACAAAAGCTCCCCGGACTATCCTGTCCGTCTCAGAACCATCCGAGCCATCCGCTCGCCGGGCTAACCTGCCCATCACCAAAACCACCGAGCCTACCGCTCGTGAAACCTAACCTAACTCCCACAACACCGGGAAGTGTGAGTGTAAGTATAACCCTAGAGTATTTCTAATTATTCTTCCATTACATTTATTCTTACGGCTTACGTTAACCTTGGACTGCCCAAGACATTCCACGTGAAGGGCTCTTGTGGGCACTAGGAACTACGATGGGCTGAAGCCCAAAGCTCCTTTTCTCAAGGCACTTACTTTTATTGGTTAATACCCGATTCCCCATCCCTTTTAATATTACTCTGGATCTAACCCTAGTGTGTTTGGACTCTCTCTCTCCACAGGAAAGACAATCTTTCGTCGATCCCAAGCTCCTCTTAACTCTTGCCAACCCAACACTCTCTGCATCATGATTCCTAATGAAGCTCTCTTTTATCTTACAAAATCAACAAGCATTTATCCCCATTTCCTATGACCATATCCCATGTTACCACAATTTCTGCAATTTTACTAAATGCAAACCAACCTAAGCTATATGATGCACATGATAGGAGGTACTCTAAATTCTCTTCCAAATGCCCTAAAATATTTATTGGGGGCCTATTACGATATATTTAGTCTAAATCCAGAAACTTGGAATTTTCCTAAATAAATTGGTATTTATTTAATTTCCCAAAAAATATGGCCATGAGTGATTTTGAACATGAAGCACTATATTTACTTAAGATATGACAATACAAAAATTATGAACACTACAGAATAGCAAGATATCAGTGAATACCAAATTTTATAACTTTTGATAAAAGAATTATCTTCCAAATAAATAATCCAAAGTAATTCAAATAAATAGGTGTAATGAAGGGAGTACCATAAATTCAAATTATACAAAAACTAACAGAGCTTTATTATGATCATAAAACCTTACTGACTAAATTTCATGCAATTCCATAGTCAAAAACTATATATAAAAATATCTCAACCAAATCCATCATGGGGCACTTTGTGAAGGAACATCCTTGTAACCTCAACTAAACAATATGTAAATATTTTTCCAAGGTTCTTTATGCCCTTAAAAGTACTCTGGCTAAGTAGCACAATTTTCCAGCAAGCTATAGTATTTATTTTCTATTTATAAAAGTAAGGTGCACTAGTTTACTTTACACATGATGTACTAAAAAGAAATATTCATCTATACCAAATAATTCACTAGTGCATCTACATGATATTTGATCAGCTTTTCCAGAGTTTAAAATTATTCTAAGACATATAAACCATAATTACATCAATATCATCAAAAGGGCAAACTGGAGTTTATAGCTACAAGGGTGAGCTAATGTTATCTAGACACCGTATAATAAATTCCAGAGGTATATATCACTATGACAATACTCCTACCAAAATATCACAAAGATCCAAGGTCAAATGACCCATTGAATATTCCCTAAGGTGTAAAGACATAAATATCTACTAAGTGCTTTAAGTGGGGTGCAAGTGTCCAAAGTCCACAAAATCCCCTCCTAAGGCATTTCACCTCCCTAGGATCACATGGACTAGTCAACAAGTCCATCCAAGGACATAACACCCTATCTCCACAAATACCCAAAGTTCACCCTTACTATTTGAACTAGGGTTCTCGGGCAAATCCACCCTTATCCGCCCCATAATCTATGTGAGGGTGTTTACTAACTTAACAAATCAGTGGCCCATGTGTCAACCCCTGTTGAGTTGATTTGGCCACTTAAACCCACCAGGGACACATTGACCTAAATACCCTTATTGGTCCAACTTAGGGTTTGCTTATTCCCAACCTAAATCATCTCCAAATGGGATGGATATTTATACTGAGCCTTGTAATGACCCCAAGGACCACTCATCAAATGTTGTGAGTGTTTGGAGGTCATTAGACCCTTTAAATAATTCATACACTTATTATTACATTTCTACAAAAACTTTAGGAACATATTTTTCAAAAATTCTTAATTTTGGATATGTCCTAGGTATAGGTAATAGTGACCACCATCCAAAATTTTAAGTCATTTTGATGACTGGATTGATGGGGGCACTCAAACTAGTCTCTGGTCTAGCCTAGGTATAGTCCTCACCAATATGAGTGTTGTGGTCACACCAAGTATCCAAATTGGTTCAAATCAATTTTAAATTAAACCTGACTTCAAGGAATACATTTTTCATGTTGGTCATTTTTTCTGTAGGGGGCCCTAGTTATTTTTAATATTTAATTTAATACATCCCAGTAAATAGTATAAAAAATGAAATAAAAAGAAATGAAACACAAATCTTAAAGCATGATCTGAGGGCCCTGGCATCGTCTTCTTCCTCCAGCCAAGGGCCACAATTAGCCCAACTAGGAGCTCATTCTAAGCCATTTTCCCGGCCACCCGGCCACTTCCCAGGGCGGCCACCACCGCCACCACCTTCGTTGAGGTGGTGGCTATCGCCGGGCGGCGGTACGGCCGCTGGAGGGGCGGTTTACGGCGATCCCACAAAGTTGAAAAATCATGAAATTCCAGAATTTTCTCTCACCCAATCGCGCTCAATTGAGCCTGATTTCTCTCCTAAAAGATTTAAAGATCTAGCCCACGAAGAGAGGAGTAGAGGAGGACCTTAGCAGTGGGCTGGAGGTGGGCCGATCTTATGAAAGCCATTGCGGATCTTGGGCTTGTGGGTGTTCTGCAACAGCACTATCAAATGGCTCGAAATCTTCATGGAAGATGTGGAAACGACTCCTCTGGTCATAAGGAAGCTTTTAAAACCATCAAATGGGGAAGGGGAAGGGTCATAGCTTCAAAGCCAATAATGGCCATTAAGGGAAAAATTCAGCCATGGTGGGTTCACTGCATTCAGCCCCTATAGGGCTGGGTAAGACTCTTGATCTCCTCTAACTGATGGGGGGGGGGAAGATGAATCATGTGTTGGATATGAAGAGAGGAGGCCGCTTGCGTTCCTTGCCATGAATGGGCCTCTTTCTCTCTATTTCTCTCTCTTTCTCTCTCCTCCATTAAAGGGAAATGAGCTTTCCCCCTCCTAGTCACCATTTCCAGAAAATGAATGGCCTTCCATATAAATATCAGGCCCTAAGGTTGGTGGACCACTCCAATTTGGCTTAGCCCAAGTGGATTGGGCTAGGTTGGGTCAACTTGAGCTAATTTACCCAAACTAAGGTTGAGTTGACTTTGGTCAACATGACCATTTGGGTTGACCCCAATGGGTCCTTGGTGACCCATTGGACTCCCCTAAGGTCTAGGAAGACTTAGGTAGGGTTGTTTGAGCATCTTGGGGGTCACTTGACCATTAGTTAGGGCACTTTGACCTTTTTGGGGCTAGTGTAGACATGGGTCAACTTAGCCTCTTTGGTTGACCCCAATGGGTCCTTGGTGACCCATTGGCCTCCCTTAGGGCTTGGGAAGGTCTAGGTGGGTCCCTTTGGCCAAGGGGAGGTCAGTTGACCTTGTATGAGCTTAATTTGACATGATTAGGGTTTGAGTTGACTTTGGTCAACTTGACCATTTTAGTTGACCCTAGTGGGTCCCTTTGGCTCTAATGGACCCTCTAACAGGTTAGTGATGCTATGGTGGCATTATGGTGTCATGGTGAAGCCCTATGGTCATCCTTAAGCTAGTGAATGGAATTTTACTATTTGCAGATCAAGGTGGTTCACACACTAATTCCCAAGTTCACCCCATCCTTTTGACACTTCCTACGGTTTTGTCATGACCTAGTCATGACAAAACCATCCTAAGGCTCTAGTAGTCTTAGGGATGTTACACATGCACTAGACGAAATAGTAAATGACAATAGATAGTAGGCAAAGAAAACAATCCAAAAAATAGTAAAAATATAAACTTGAACTCTAAATACTAAGGATTCACTAATATTATAAGAAACAAACACTAAATACGTCGCACCTCCATGGCAACGCCTCCAAAAACTTGATACGCCCGAAACAAGTGTGCATATTACACGCAAGTGCACGTGCCGGTTCAAGTAACAAAGAGTGAATAGAGATCGTTTCAACGGAGAGGTGGTGAATTCAGTACTTGCAATTACTAGTTAGACCTTTTCTCTAAATCCAAGTGAAACAAGACGATGATTTTGATTTAGTGACTAAATTATGATAAATTTCTAAAATTAGTTAAAATAAACTATCGTTCCTTAGGAGAAAACTTTAAATTCAGATTGAAGAAGTAATCTTGTGCGATGATTTCCTATGTCTACTGCAATGAAATTATAAATGATACTTTGCGAAAATGAGTGGTGGAAAACATTGCAACGATTTTAGAGTATACAACAATATCTCTCCAATCCGGCTCGTTTGAGCCCGACTTCTCAACCTAAACAAGTCCCGATCTAGCACGCATAAAGAGGAGAAGGATTGGACCTTGCCGGCGGCCTGAAGTCGGGAAGATCGCCAGGAAGCCATTTCTGAAAGTTGCGTCGCTCGGCTTCTGCAACTGCAAGGTGGGGAGGCTCGGTTTCTTCGGGTAAGGATTGGGAAAGCCTCCTCTCAACTCACTGGTGGTGTTTAAAGCTTCAGATGGAGACAGGAGGGGATGGATCATTAATGTCCTTCAAAGCCATTAATGGCTAGGCTCGGCCATGGAGGAGGGGGGCTGAACCAAGTCTGACGGCCAAGGGAAACGGCTGGAAACTTCTCCCCTTCCCTGGGAAATTGAATTTAGCCATGAAATGTGGATTTTGGTGAACGGTTTCCTTCCCTCTCCTTCCTCATTTCTCTCTCCTCCTCACAGCGATTCTGCCCAAAACCGCCGTGTCACGCCTCTTGACACGGCTGTGACACGGGCGTGTATCATCCGATATGGGCATGTCGGGTTGGCGTGTTCCCTTCTGTTCGATGAAATGAGCTGAGCTTGGCAAAATGAGCTCGACGATCGTCGGGCTGACAACACGTCCGGCGACACGGGCGTGTCGGGGGCGTGTTCCCCCCTGTTCTGCGAAATGAACTCAACGATCGTCGAGTTGGGCTCGACGAAATGAGCTCAACGATCGTCGGTCTGACGAAATGCCTGGCGACACGGGCGTGTCGGGGGCGTGTTCCCCCCTGTTCTATGAATTGAAATCGACGATTATCGATCTCAGCTCGAGGAAATGAGCTCGACGATCGTCGGGCTGACAACACGCCTAGCGACACGGGCATGTCGAGGGCATGTTCCCCCCTGTTCTACGAAATGAACTCGACGATCGTCGATCTGAGCTCGACGAAATGAGCTCAACGATCGTCGGGCTGACGACATGCCTGGCGACACGGGCATGTCTGGGCCAACATGGGCGTGTTAGACCCGGAAGAGTTGTTTTCAGGGAATTTGTGTGGTTGTTTATTTCTTCCTAGAGGATCTGACGGTTCAGATCTCCCCTTGCTGATATAAGTCTGTGCTATAAGCAGACCAAGGTGATTTTCACCTTGGCCTTCTTCACTTGGTCCCTTGGGCTTTCTAGTGTTTTGACATGACCAAAACCACTCTTGGGGGTCTATTCGGTAATGGGATGTTACACTGGCTTGGTAGTCTAGGAAAATACCCTCAAGTGGATGTTAAGATGTACGGTTAAGCTTAGGGATGAAAATTGAGTTCTGTCGCTAACGCGAGGCGTGGCTCCTAGCTAACCGATGAATGTGAAGCCAGTCCGTGAGAATGGGCTGGTTATGTGTGAACTTATGAGTTCACCTAAAGGAAACAGGTAAGGTGAAACCGACCCGCGCCTTTGATGTAGCCGCGAGTACGCCGTACTCGGAGATGGCAAGGCAACTTGAGCAACAGGGGGTGGATGATCTGACCTGCGCTATGTCCGTCCGACATGAGACTTGAAGGTGCAGTCTGTTGGAGCATATATCAAGAGTCTTAGGCCTGCGCGCCATGACACAATGGGGGGCTACGGGCCAATCCCGGGCCAGTAAGACTAAAGTCTCCGGCTGTACGCCATGGAGTAAATGCTCAATGTTTTACCGTTGGGTTGCGACCCTGATACGGTGGTGGGACCCTGGTTCGCCGGTACACCAAGAATGTGCCCAAGTGCACGGATCGTCTGGCAGCGTGGCTGATGGTTGTGATGGAATGCATGTACATGAGAGCACAATATATATATCTGCCTGTGAAATGCTATGCCTGCAGGGAAGAAATACCAATGCCCCGGGAAAGGGGTATGGTCGTTATAAAATTGGTCATCTGAATATTGACTGTTGCCTTGTTTGCCACCGTTGGGTAGAATGTACTTGTATAGGTGCTGGAGAACCAAGCGGGACAAATAAAGGCTGAGTCCCTGCTGTTGTTGCTGCTGCTGCCGCTAGCCCTTGACTGCTTTGCTTAAAATGCTTTGTTTTCTTATATGTGGCTGGCCTGCGCGCCAATGTTTAAGGCCACGGTTGTGAAAAGCCTTGTAAGGCCATAAGGCCAACTGATTTGTATTTGGTGAACATTCCAGTTATATATAAATGTAGATCTTTATATGGTGGACATTAAAGTTTGGAGTTCAGTGTCGTGTTATCAGCTTCCGCTAGAATGATTTTGTGTTAGGATGCGCAACTCTGGTATCATTCCGTGACTTCACCGTCTAATTTATGGTATATACTGTGGGGCCCCGGCCGGACCTTCTAGTATATACTATGTGAATGGATGGAGTTGTTACATTTTTGGTATTAGAGCTGTCTCGGTCTTTCCCTTTCGAATTCGTGTTCGAATTCTTTTTTGGGGGTGGCGAGCACGTGCCTGTACGAACCATGTTAACACTATGAACTCGTGAATGTCCACTTTAGGAATGCAAATACATGTATTTGAGGAACATGCATGTTCCTATCTTATTGCTATTGCTTGTGTGCTGTTGATAATGTGCATGTCTTGTTCACCTATAGGTGACGCGAAGTGGTGCTGGGCAATCGGAGCCCCAATGTTTTGATGAAAGTACAACACCATCTGAGGTGCCTACACTTCCACCTTCTGCGGAAACTATGAGATTAGTTGTTGAGGCATTGTTTTCCATGATTCAAGCACAACCTCTTGGTCAGGCACAATGGCAAGCATAGCTGGCATTGAGGCCAGAACAGGTGGCGGCGAGGCCAGAACCTGTTGAGGCTATGGATCCTCGAGCAGCTACAAGGCTGTTGGAGCAGTTTATGAGCTTTAACGCACCTACGTTTTTGGGAGTAGTATCTCCTATGTAGGTTGAGGATTGGTTGTCGCGCGTCAAGCGAATAATGACGGTGATCGGGACGGAGGAAGATTAGAAGGTCACTTTAGCCACCTTCTTACTGGAAGGAGAGGCGCGTTTATGGTGGGATGAGATGGAACTACACCACTTAGCTGGGTGGCCGTTAACACAAGTGACGATTGAGGAATTCTCCCAACTCTTCCTGGCAAAGCACCTCCTGGCGGCACATCGCATTGCCATGGAAAATGAGTTCCAAAGGCTGATGCAAGGAGAAGGCAGTGCTGACACTTACCTGCATGAGTTTATGAAGTTGGGACGGTATACGGGTTTGATCTTTGCTGATGAGCATAGGAAGACGAATAGGTTCTACGATGGATTGCGGGATGAATTACGGTTCCTGCTCTCTAGTTCCGTGAACCAAGGCTTCCAGATGTTGGTTGACACTACGTGCGCGCTGGAAAAGGATATGAAGAGGGTGTAAGGGAAGAGGGCCCTGGATGTGACACAGCCGGAGTTCAAAGTGCCCCGACCTGGGAAATCATACTATAAAAAGAATTGGGGCAAGAGGTCCAAGTCGACTGGACAATCTCCTTCTACGGTTGCATCGGGTGCAACGTCGGGGGCCTCGTCAAAGCCGGAGACTCGTACCTGCTTTACATGTGGAAAAGTGGGGCATATAGTCCGCCAGTGCCGGAGTGGTCCACCAAAGGGTGAGAAGAAGGCGGGAGCGTCGTATGCTGAGAAAGGAAAGGCGGTGGTGGAGTCCTCTGCCTCCCAGGCGCAGCCCCGAGTCTACAACCTTGGCCTGCAGGAGGCCATTAAGCAGAGTGACGTCGTCATAGGTACGAGTTAAGTTATTGATTGCTTTGCTTATTGCATGCTTTCTTTGTTGCATATTTGTATGTGGCTTGTGTGTGACACTATTGCCATAGGCTTTGTGATGATTTGGAATACGCTAGCGAGCGCACTATTTGAAATGGGTGCTTCACATTCATTTCCGTCTAAAGATTTCATAGCTCGACTTGGGATACCTAGTTATGTGAAGACAGATAGCGTCAGGGTAGTGTTACCGAATGGTTTTTTTGTGCTTGCTGATAAGGCTTGCGATGTGGCGGTGCAAATATGAAGTCGGGATTTCTGCTTGACTGCATCTGTATTGCTGATATTGGAATTCGACGTGATCCTTATTATAGATTGGCTCGCGGAGCAGCATGCTTTGATTGATTGTAATGACAAAGAGATCACGTTATGCCAGAATACCGTGCAGGAGACGAAGTTCACAGCTATGCAAGGAGTGGGCGGGATGTTGATGTCTGCACTCCAAGTCATCAAGGCTGTTCGGAAGGGCGCAGAGGTATACTTCATGTTGATTTAGGCTGTTGAGCCAAAGGCCAGTGTGAGCGATGTTCTGGTGGTATCAGAATTTGCAGATGTGTTTCCCAAGGATCTCCCTAGGCTACCACCCTAGCGAGAGATTGACTTCACGATCGATTTGGTGCCAGGTGCGAAACCTGTGGCCCGCTCGCCATATCGCGTCGCACAAAAGGAAATGGCGGAGTTGAAAGTACAACTGCAAGAGTTGCTGGAGCAGGGTTATATACGCCCAAGCATGTCACCTTGGAGCGCACCTGTTCTGTTTGTGAAAAATAAAGATGGTGGTTTGCAGTTATGTATTAATTACCGTGAACTGAATAAGCTGACGGAGAATAACAAGTATCTGATTCCACAGATTGATGAGTTGTTTGATCAGCTGGTGGGCTCAACTATCTACTCTAAGTTGGATTTGAAGTCTTGTTATTACCAGTTGAGGATTCGGGAAGCTGACATTCCCAAGACCGCATTTGGAACACGTTACGGGCATTATGAGTTCACAGTCATGTCGTTTGAACTGTGTAATGCGCCATCGGTGTTTATGGACCTGATGCATCGAACGTTCCGAGAATACCTGGACTTGCTCGTGATTGTGTTCATTGATGATATCCTGGTGTACTCAAAATCTGAAGCCGATCACGAAAATCACTTGCGGTTGGTGTTGCATACTTTGAGGCAGAATAAGCTCTATGCCAAGTTCTCGAAGTGCGAGTTTTATCTATTGTCGGTGGCTTTTATGGGCCATGTGGTAATCGGAGAGGGCATAACAGTGGATCCGACAAAGATAAGGGCCATACAGGAGTGGCCAGTGTTGTCTTTGGTGGCCGAAGTCAGGAGCTTCCTTGGACTAGCGGGCTACTATAGACTATTTATTGC
Source organism: Platanthera guangdongensis (assembly GCA_039583875.1). Classification (NCBI taxonomy): domain Eukaryota; kingdom Viridiplantae; phylum Streptophyta; class Magnoliopsida; order Asparagales; family Orchidaceae; genus Platanthera; species Platanthera guangdongensis. Next base: position 92,655,330 of record CM077157.1, on the reverse strand, counting down.
GAAATTCTCGCGAATCTCTTTGCCTCTAACCACACTGACGAGTAAGGATCAGAAGTTTGTTTGGACGCCGGAGTGATCGTGAGCTTTTGAAGAGCTGAAGTGTCGGTTGACCATGGCGCCTGTGTTGATATCGCCATGTGGTACTGGCGGATTCAAGATCTACAGTGATGCTTCAGGAAGCGGCTTAGGCTGCGTTCTTCTACAAAATGGGAAAGTGATTGCTTATGACTCTCGCCGGTTGAATGTGCATGAGCGAAATTATCCCGTCCATGACTTAGAGTTGGCGGCGGTGATCTTTGCACTAAAATTATGGAGGCATTATCTGTATGACATGAAAGTGGAAATCTATACAGACCATAAGATCCTAAAGTATTTGTTGGAGCAGAAGGACCTGAATATGCGACAACGAAGGTGGTTGGAGTTCCTTGGGGACTACACCTTTATGATTCATTATACTCCCGGTAAGGGAAATGTGGTCGTTGATGCCTTGAGTCGGAGAGCTCCGACAAGGGAAAATTGGTTGTAGAGGCACGATGAAAGTCCAATCCAGGAGTTGGAAGCATTAGAGATTTCTTATGTTGACAAGAATTCTACAGCCGATGCATATTTGAACTGGACGGAGGTGCAGTGTGACCTTGCAGACAAGGTTCGACGAGCAACGGAGCTGGATGAAAGTCTCCAACGCTTGCTAAGGATGGGCCAGAGGGCAAATTCTCCTGGGATGACGGCCTTTTCAGGAAAGAGGGTCATTTGTGCGTCCCGAGTTTGGGTAAACTACGAGAAGAGTTGATGTACGAGGCTCACTATACGAAGTACTCAATTCACCCTGGGAGCACAAATATCTTCAGAGATATGAAGAAGATGTTCTGGTGGCAAGGACTGAAGAAAGATGTCGCTTAGTATGTGGCCAAATGCCAAACTTGCGCTTTGGTGAAGGCGGAATGCCAGAAGCCTGGCGGTTTCTTGAATTCATTGCCAATTCCGAAATGGAAGTTCGATGATATTTTCATGGATTTTGTGCACAGATTCCCGAGATCTCAGTGCGGGAATGATTCAGTCTGGGTGATTGTAGACCGGCTGACAAAAGTGGCACACTTCCTTCCGAATAAACGGGACGATTCCGTGGAAAGTTTGGCAAAGCTGTATGTTGAACAGATTATACGGCTACATGGTGTTCCTCGAAGCATTGTGAGCGATTGGGATGGGCGATTTACATCGAATGACTGGAGGCTAGTCCATCAACTGTTAGGCACGAAGTTTATGTTCAGTACGGCCTTTCATCCCCAAACGGATGGCCAGACTGAGAGAACCAATAGGACTATGGAGGATATGCTCCGAATGTGCATCCTGGATTTTGGAAAGAGATGGGAAGATCATCTCTACCTGGTGGAGTTTTCCTACAACAATAGCTACCAAGCGAGCATCGGTATGGCACCATTTGAAGCTCTGTATGGTCAGAAGTGTCGTACACCGTTGGGTTGGGTGGAAGCAGGCGATTCCAATGTGTATAAACGTAATGAAGTCGAGGAAGTAAACTCAACGATATGCACTATCCGAGAGAGGCTATTGATAGCCCAGGATCGTCAAGCGAACTACTACAACGCCAAGCACCGGAATGTGGAGTTCACGGTGGGCGATGGGGTATACTTGAAGATCAAACCCTTCAAAGGCGTATCCAGGATTCGACGACTGAAAAAGTTGAGTCCGAGATATCTTGGTCTGTTCGAAGTGGTAGAGCGAGTTGGGGATGCTGCATATCGGCTAGCTCTTTCGGCAGACTTGGGTGGATTACATGATATGTTTCACATCTCGGTGCTTCGGAAAGCCGTCAAAGATCCAGCTCAAGTGATCGAGACTGATCATATGTTGGTTGAGTATGGGCTAACGACAAAGGTTAAGCCCATTCGGATGGAGGATCATGCCGATAAATAGTTGCGGAATAAGATGATCGGGATGGTCAAAGTCTGGTGGGATAATTGCGGCCGTGAGGAGCTAACATAGGAGCGAGAGCGGACCATGCGGGCTGAATATCCCGAGCTCTTTGTGTAACTATTATGCAGTGTGCGTCGATTTGTATTGAACGTTTATGGAATAGAATATCTCGTGTTTGACTTCATTCCTGTGTGAAAATTTCGGGGACGAAATTTATTGTAAGGAGGGGAGGGTTGTAACACCCCAAATCCCAGAATTGGGAAAACATTGGGTGATACGGCCTGGGACACGGGCGTGTCCTACTCGGGTGAGCAGCCACCAAGAGGTCGACAAAAATTCGTTCGACGAAAAAATAAGGGAACACGCCATCTGACACAGGAGTGTGAGAGGCAGTGTCCTCCTCTGGTCGACGAAGTCAGTTCGACGAAGTTGAGCTGGGGTGTATCTAGTGACATGTATGGGCACACGGCCTGTGACACTGGTGTGTCACAGGCCGTGTCCTTTTCTGGATATGCCCAAGGCATTGAGGCCTGGTGAACACGAGCATGACACGGTTGCGTCTTAGCATATACGGCCTGTGACACAGGCGTGTCACTGGCCGTGTCCCGATCAGGTTGAGATTAATTTTTGTACAGCCTAATGTACACGGCCATAGATACAGGCGTGTCTGAAGGTGTGTCAGGTGATACGGCCCGTGACACGGGCGTGTCCCATGGGCGTGTACAGGTCTGGATAAGTCAGTTGTGTACCGCTTAAGGTACACGACCTGTGACACAGGCATGTCACAGGCCGTGTCAGCCAAAAAATATCCTTTTATGGCAAAATCATGGCCTTCAATTTCCTCAGCTGGGATCCAATGGCTGAGATTCCTCCCTGCTTCCTTAAGGCTGAAAACTGAGAAGGAAAATCTCATTTGAGTTTGGCCATCTTCTTTCTAAAACCTAGAGAGAGAAAGAGAGGAAGAAGGAGGAGGAGGAAGAGGAGCTGGCCACCGGTGGAGCTACGGAGTTCCTGTTCACATTCCGAGGCTAGCATTGAGAAGGCAAAGCCGCTGCGGTACTTTCCTGCCAACTAGGAATCCATGGCTCCGAAGCGCTCTTCAAGGGTAACGACCTTTCTTCCTAGCCATGTGAAGGCTTCCTTTTTGGCATATGCATATGATTCCCCCACTAGAGGGTGGCTTGTTATGGCAGTCTTTTGGGTTGATTCATGGAATCCCCACTTATTTGGCATATAGATCCAGAAATAGAGTACGGAATAAGCATGCTGTGTGAAGCCCATCTGGACAGGTTGGTCTGGATTGGTGATGTTGCATATACGCACCGGAGAAGACTCTGTGATAAACGTGTAGTTTAAGGAGTCGACGGGTTAGACCTGCAAAGGGCAGTAGCAGGAAGTACTAGAGTGGTAGTCCAGGAAGATACCCGTATAATGCTTGTGTTGTTGGGTTGTACCTGTGAAGGATAGTAGCAGGAAGTATTGGTGTGATAAGCCAGGAAAATACACTTGATGCTTGGAATGCTTGGTGGGTTGTGCCTGTGAAGGGGTGTAGCAGGAAGTACTGGCTTGGCAGTCAAAGAAAATACCCTCAAGTGGATGCTATGATATACGGTTAAGCCTAAGGATGAAAATTGAGTTCTGTCGCTAACGCGAGGCGTGGCTCCTAGGTAACCGATGAATGTGAAGCCTGTCCGTGAGAATGGGCTAGTTATGTGTGAACCGATGAGTTCACCTAAAGGAAACAGGTAAGGTGAAACTGACTCGCGCCTTTGATGTAGCCGTGAGTACGTCGTACTCAGTGATGACAAGGCGACTTGAGCAACGGTGGGTGGATGATCCGACCTGTGCTATGTCTATCCGACGTGAGACCTGAAGGTGCGGACTGTTGGAGCGCATAACAAGAGTGTTAGGCCTGCGTGCCATGACACAGTGGGGGTCTACGTGCCAATCCCGGGTCAGTAAGACTAAAGTCTCCGGCTGCACGCCATGGAGTAAATTCTCAATGTTTTACCGTTGGGTTGCGACCCTGATACGGTGGTGGGACCCTGGTTTGTCGGTATACCAAGAATGTTCCCTGAGTGCACGGATCGTCGGGCCGCGTGGCTGACTGTTGTGATGGAATGTATGTGCGTGAGAGCATAATCTATATATCTGCCTGTGAAATTTTATGCCTGCAGGGAAGAAATTCCAATGCCCCGGGAAAGGGATAGGGCCGTTATAAAATTGGTCAGCTGAATGTTGACCGTTGCCTTGTTTGCCACCATTGGGTGGAATGTCATTGTACAGGTGCTGGAGAACCAAGAGGGACACATAAAGGCTGATTCCCTGCTGCTGTTGTTGCTACTGCTACAGCTAGCCCTTGAAGGCTATGCTTAAAATGCTGTGTTTTGTTATCTGTGGCTGGCCTGCGCGCCAATGTTTAAGACCACTATTGTGAAAAGCCTTGTAAGGCCATAAGGCCAACTGATTTGTATTTGGTGAACATTCCGGTTATATATAAATGTAGATATTTATATGGTGGACATTCAGATTTGGAGTTCAGTGTCGTGTTATCAGCTTCCGCTAGAATGATTTTGTGTTAGGATGTGTAGCTCTGGTATCATTTCGTGACTTCGCCGTCTGTTTTATGGTATATGCTGTGGGGCCCCGGCCGGATATTCTAGTATATATTATGTGAACGGATGGAGTGGTTATAGCTCATTTACTGGGCATGGGGTAACCTCTTCCCTCAACTTTTATTTTTCTATTTTTATTGCAAATCATGGTTAGATTGTTTAGTATAAGTTTGGTGGGGAAAATTTCACGAGTTACCTTTGCACATGCACTTGCATACCATAAGAGTATTTTCATTTTCAGTTTTTATTTTATCATTACAGCATTGTGCACCTACACCGCATGAGCGCGCACTTAAGCACGTGCTCAACCCAAGTTTAATTTATTTCTTTTGTGTTAACTTTAATATAGTGGAGCTGGCTTAAAATTTTAAGATAGAGTAGCGTGAAACTCGTGTAGTGCTCCTAATCGAGTACTCATGGTGTGTAGAAATAGTATAGATTTAATTTTTCTTTATACTCGTAGATTTCTGTTTTTCTGCATTTGTAAATAATGTTTGTACTACTCAAAACTGTGGAATCTAGAGCAATCGAACGGTAGTGTAGGAATGTGTGTAGCCGCCATTAGCCTCGTTTTCCTCGAGTCGGGAGGAAGGGTTATCTTTCTCGGTGGCTAAGAACTTGCCCCAAGCTACTCTCGAAGAATTGGTGCACGGTTAGTCTACTGTGTGCGTGATGTAGGCCATCTTTTTGGCCCGGTTGAGCCTTGTACCTATCCTAATGATAATCCTTGCTAGCTCATTTTGTGCCTACCCATCCTATTGATTTAGCCACACTTCGCGATCACCAAGCCCTTCAAGCTTTACCCAGTTGCACACCCCTATTTCGATGTAGTAGTATGATACTTCTTCCATTGGTGATGTGGTTGTGATGCTTCTATGTGGTTGTGCGGTGAAGTTATTTTGAAAATTTGGGCTGACTGTGCATTGTAAAAATAAAAAATCTAAAATATATATATATGTGCTGATGATATAAAAGAAGAAAGTGAAAATGCATAGTTTGTTTATAGTATTGTTGTGGTGGTAGGCGGTGCATACACCCGTGTTGTCAAGTTCAAGTGTGGTGGTGTGGTGCACCAACATGTTTTGTAGGCAAGAGGTTTGCATTTGTTTCAGCTCATTTGGGATGTGCATAGCCATCGCTCTAACCCCTTTTACATCCTTACCTACGTATATGCCCAAGCCACTCTTCTACCCTAAAGTACTACGGATTCGCGCTTGAGTCAAACTAGTGCCATGGAGAGAGTGTGAACGTGCAAGCATATGGTTACCGACATTGGTGGATTCCTTTGGAGATTTTCCCGAGCCCCGGTCTTTGGCAATGCTCAACATAGTGGCCTGCCTACTTTCTTCCTACGCATGACTGAACGATTCTCCAGGATTCTATTTTTGAGTAGTTACAATACTTATTTACACTTGTCGAAATTTATAAACTTCGTAGCATAATTAAAAATTATATCTATTATATTTTTATGCCCATGCTGTTTTTGATATCTCGTATTACTGTATTTCGAAATTACTAATCCAGATAGCTGTTTTCTAGTTCACGGAGAGATGATTTGCTCGGGATGAGCAAATGTTTAAGTTTGGTGGTGTGATGAGTCCGATATTTATAGGGTTTTTCGTACTCATCTGGGCTTATTATCTTGCATGTGCACTACTTTTTCAATTGGAAAAATTATATTTTTGTTTAGATATTCACTTGACAATTTTGTGCATTATTTTGGCCCAAGGTTGTGCATTTGCACATTCTGTTGTTGGGGGTAAGCACATGGTGCTCCCCACGGCTATTTCCTGCTGTTATCTTTGTTGTATTTTTGTTGCTGGGAGCTTGTGCTCTAGTTTTGGTTTTGTTGTGCAGGTGGTGCGTTTTAGCAAAGGTAGGAATTCTGTTTTGAGAAAAATGCACGGTCATGCATTTTATTCGCGCACGGTTTGGGCCCGATCGTGCATTTTATTCAACTGGACGAATGTCGAGTTGAGCTCAACGAATTTCGTCGAATTGAGTTCGTCGATCCTCTCGCACGGTTTGTAACAACCCCATCCGTTCATATGGTATATACTAGAAGGTTAGGCCCGGGACCCACAACATATATCACAAAATAGGCGGTGAAGGTACGGGATGATACCAGAGTAGCGCAGCGCACCTTAACACATTGCATTCTAGCGAAAGCCTATACTAACACTTGAACTCCACACTTGAATGTCCAACATATAAAACAACTCCACATTGTATATATATAATAGGAATGTTTTACAACAGCATGAAAGTTGGCCTTATGGCCTTACAAGGCTATCAAAAAGTGGCCCAAACATTGGCACGCAGGCCGGCCACATCAAAGAAAACATAACATTTACATTCACAATAGCCTTCGAGGGCTAGCAGCGGCATCAACAAATGCAGTAGGGACTTCAACCCTTATGCGTCTCGCTCGGTTCTCCAGCACCTGCACAGTGACATTCCACCCAAGGGTGGCAAACACAGGCAACGGTCAGCATTCAGCTGACCAAATTATAACGACCCTACCCATTTTCTCGGGCAGTGGTAATCTTCCCTGCAGGCATAACATATCACAAGCATGACAATATATATCATATAATGTGCTTTCACGCACACATACCATCACAACCGTCAGCCACCCGGCCCAACGGTCTGTGCACTCAGGGCACATTCTTGGTGTACTCGCAAATCAGTTGCCCACCACCGTATTAGGGTCATAGCCCCGCGACAACTCACTTGAGCATTTACTCCATGGCGTGCAGCCGGAGTTTCATAGTCTTAGTGAACCGGGATTGGCCCGTAGCCTCCCATTGTCTCACGGTGCGTAGGCCTAAGACTCTTGCTATGCGCTCCAACAGACCGCACCTTCTGGTCTCACGTCGGACGGACATAATGCAGGTCAGATCCTCCATCCCCCGTTGCTCAAATCGCCTTGCCATCACCGAGCACGGCGTACTCGGGGTTAAAAAAAGGCGCAGGTAGATCTCACCGATCCTGTTCTGGCATTGAAGCCTGGGTATTTCTATTATACCCATTCATCTCACAACATTAGCGGGTCTTTTCTGGGCACACCAGTACTTCCTAATACTCTCTTCGCAGGTGGACGCCGCAAACATTACAAATGTCCGGGGTCTTTCCTGGCTACCATACCAGTACTTCCTATTACTCGCTTCACAGGTACCACCTACGACATCAAGCATCACAAAGAGCCTTTCCTGGTACACCAGTACTTCCTGTTACTCATTCATAGGTACGACCCATCAGTACAAGCAGCACAGCATTCCTTACTTTCCTGGACTACAACTCCAGTACTTCCTGCTACTTCCTTTCACAGGTCCAACCCGTCGACTCCTAAACTACACGTTTATCACAAAGTCTTCTCCGGTTCGTTTGCAACATCACCAATCCAGACCAACCTATCCATATGGGCTTCACACAGCATGCCTATTCCATACTCCATTTCCGGATCAATATGCCAACAAAGGGGATTCCATGAATCAACCCAAAGACTCCCAAAATCAGCCACCTTTTGCTGGGGGAATCACATATATATGCCAAAAAGGAAGCCTTCACATGACTCGGAAGAAAAGTCGTTACCCTTGAAGACGGCTTTGGTGCCATGAAGTTCTTAGCTGGCTAGGAAGAGCTTTTCCTCCCCAAAAATGGCCTCGAATCTTAGCTTGACACTCTCAAGCTCCACCAGCAAGCAGCCCTTCTTCTTCTTCCTCTTCCTTCCTCTCCCTTTCTCTCTCTAGAAGTGTAGTAAGAGAAAGTCAAAAGCCAAATGAGTTTCCCAAACCCATTCTTAGACTTAAGAAGACAGGGAGGCCTCTCAGCCCTTAGATCCAGGCTGAAGGAATGGATGGCCACGATTTCACCAAAAATCAAAAATTTTGCCTGACACAGCCTGTAACACACCCGTGTCCATGGCCGTGTTCCCTAAGTGGTGCTCAACCGACTGACCCAATCCAGTGACACGCCCATGTGATACGCCCGTGTCATGGGCCGTGTCACCCGACATGCCTTCAGATACACCCGTGTCTGTGGCCGTGTTCATCAGGCTGAAAAATATCAAAATCACCCGAGACTCACTCGGCCTGTGACACGCCCGTGTCCCAGGCCGTGTGCCCATACACGACACTAAATACACCCAGCTCAGCGTGTGGCTAAGGAGATGGTGGATGTAATGGAGTCCACGTCGTGCAATAGAATATATGACCCCTCCCCGGCCCTGACGGGCGGTGACGAGGCGGAGGGCGCGAAGACTAGCCATCGTGATAGGCACGGTCTATGCGACCACTGTCATCTGGGGGAGGGCTGAAAAGATGCCCATATTCTTCACGAGGCGAGTAATGTAGGGTGCTACACAAATAGACCCTATACGGGGGGTGTCAGCCTGATGGAGAATGAACTGGGCTAGAAGATAACCGAGATGTAGAGGATATCGTGAAGTCATGCTGTAGAGGTATAACAGGTCCTATCTACTGACAACTCCGGAGCTTTCGCCCCGGCCACTCAACGTGTGGCTAAGGAGATGGTGGATGTAATGGAGTGCGAGAGAAATCAATTTAGATGCCTTAGATCGCTTGGCCTCGTAGGCGCTAGTGTCAAAATAAATCTGGCGCCATATACCGCCGGCCATATCGCGATTGGGGAGTTCGAAGTGGAGCTCGGTGTAGGTAGCACTAAAAAGGAACGACTCCTCATACACCCCTAAATACTGGGTGAACTGGAGCATGGTGAGTGTATAAAATGTGCCACCCCTCGAAATGAAACTACGGGCGCGTGTGGTGCATCGATGAAGTTAGGCCGAAAGTTGGAATAAAACGAAGATAGGAACTCTAAAGTGAGTTCCCTAAATCCTAACTCCTCTATGGCAAAAAATTAATTCCACCCCGTTACAAAAATTAACCCCCTGACATCTCCAGCTAAATTTATCTCTTCAAGCACGCTCCAATCAATTATACGTATATCTTGAAATTTTTTTTGATTGCAAGCGGTTGAAGCGGGCGGTGTGCGATGCATCGGTGAAAATTAGCGGAGCAGCGGCATCCCGCCTCTCCGTTGAGACTTTAGTTCCGGTCGGCGACGACGACCTCCATGACTTCTTCCGAAATACATGATGTAGAAGGGAATATATGAGTAAAAGGGGGACGAGAATTGGAGAAAATGGCGCCTTTGAGTTCAGGCCACGGGAAGAACTGGTGCTGGGAGACGGTTGGAATGAGCCAAGAAGGAAATCCACACGACCCTATTTAAAGGGGTTGCACACGGGTTCATACACGAGCATGTGTGAACCCGTGTTAGGGAATCAGCAGCCTCGTGGAACACGGGGTGTGTCGATCCGTGTAAAAAAATTGAACACGGGTGCACACACGGCCGTGCGTGCACCCGTGTTAGGGAATCCGAGGCCTCGTGGAACACGGGGCTGCCTCGGTCCGTGTGGTCAAACTGGCTGGGGACAGTGCATCAGGTGGACACTGGCAATAACACAGCCGTTTGTTGACCCGTGTCGCAGCTAGAACGGTACACAAACATGGGTAGGTAGGTGACACGGCCGTGTGTTATCTGACACGCCCGTGTCCGGTGTCTCGACACAGCGGTCTCGACGATCGTCGAGCGGGCGACACGGCTGGCCACACAGGTGTGGTTCGACATGGCTGGCCACACGGGTGTGGTTCGACACGGCTGGCCACGCCTGTCATGCGGGTGACCCGGGTTCGATCCCCAGCAACGGCGCCAAAAACTTGATGATTTTTTCATGCTAACAAGTAATAACTCAATGTGATTTCATTCTACATTCTAATACAACTATGTAGATGGACTTAAAATAGATTGAATTAGCACTCAGGCAAGCGCACCTATCAATCGTAATATATGAGAAATCTACATCTCTTGTCGTATTCCACAGGGTCGTTTCAACTATTCGTACTCACCCTCCCTTTATTATCATACCTCTAAACAAAAGTGATATTTAAACTACATTAACCTAACTATGACCATTTGGATGATTCAGTATTGGAGAAGTAAAAAACCATAAAAACATGAAGCTTTTAAACAATTACATGAACAAATTTATTTATTAGTTTAATTCTAAGTGATCATGACATGAAAAGACTGTTTAATTTGTGCAATGTAAAGGTTAACTATTCATCGAAATTCTCTCTCGAGCAATTCCAAATCTAAACCTAAGATAGTAAATTTTCTCTCGAACAATTCACAACAATCAAGTTCGCATTAAGTAAAGTACCTTTATTACTACATAAATTCATGAATTTTATCTCTAAATTACCATGAATCCTTTTACTTGTGTTTTAATTTTCCAAACAAAATATCTCTCGATCATAGAGTTTGAATTACAAAGAGAATTAATATCACAATATGAACATTCAAATATCATTGCAAAGAACCAATTTCTCAATCTAGCCAATTGCAAATTGTGTAAAACAAATAAGTAATTCATAAGGAGGATTAAACTCTTTGTTTGCAAGCATAAACTCAAATAAAATACCACCAATTTAACATAAACAAAATGATACATGATTACTAGAATGTTCAAATAGAGGTTCATGCAAATTAAAACGAAATTTAAAGATGGATCATCAAGAGAAAGCAAGGATTCAAAGGGGTTAATGATTAAATAAAAATACATATGAAATACCCTTCAATCCTCCTTGTCTTGGATGCTCCCCTTCGGCCTCCAGCAGTTCTCCAATCCAGAAATGATCCAAATGTTCTAAACAAATTTTTCTACAGGAAATTTATAGTCCCCTTGCAAACAGGTCGGACACGGGGTCGAACACGGCCGTGTGGCAGGCCGTGTGGACGGTTCCTAGGTAGTTCCCCATGAGCAGGCGTGTCTGGTAGTGGGCCGTGTCAGATGACACGGGTATGGACACGGCCGTGTGTTCGGCCGTGTTCCTCAGACACGGGTTGATCGGCAGTCGTGTGCAAAGATGACACAGGTAGGCACACGGGCGTGTGCCATACCCGTGTGAGGTTCCATCGTCTGCGCCCAAATTCTTCAGGTCCAGGTGCATAGGACACGGGTAGGCACACAGCCGTGTGTCAGGCCGTGTGCACCAAATTTTCGTCCTGTCATCAGCCATGTAGACTCCGTAAACTCCTCTGTTTGCTCCGAGACTTTTAGGTCCATTGGTTGGCATTACCTGCAATAGAAAATTGAGAGACTCAGTAAATAGTTTGTTACAAGACCTGCCAAAGACTTCTAAATACGCTCTTCTATCTATGATACGACAATTTCTTTACTATTATCATGAAATCAACACAAAAAGGGGCAGGAAATAGTAGACATGATTACGATTATGATAGTAAAAAGCCTATCATAATCATACTCATCAGCATGTCTAAGTGTTGATATATTTTAGTTCTGGATATTATTGTTGCACTTCAGATTTTCTATTGTTCAAGTTGTGATTGTGTCGTTCTAGCGATTGCTAGAACTATGCGTTGCGACAAGGTGATTGCGACCCTCATTAGCTCATCCATCTTCCCTATTACTCTCTTGAGTAATCCACCAAAGAGACGCGGTGATGACGACCCGCAATAGTTTTTTTATTATTGTTAACTTGGAGTCCAAATCAAAAACGCCCTTTGGTTACTTTCCCGCTTGCAATTCCTCTTTCATATAGCGAAATCACACTCCGTACTTGCACTCCTCGAGAGATCGATATCTGGGGATTCAACTCCTCACATTATTACTTGACTACGATCGGTACACTTGCCATCGCATCAATAAGGCTCAAATACTTTATTCATCAGACTCATGAAAGCTGAAGGGGCATTTGTGAGCCCAAACGACATCACGGTGAAATCGTACAAGTCGTACCTTGATCTAAAAGCTATTTTCTGAATGTCCTCGTCTTGTATCCTCAATTGATAATACCCTGAGGGTAAATACGACTTGGAAAACCAATGCGCTCCTACCAATTGATCGAACAACTCGTCGATGTGAGATAGCGGACAAGTGTTCCGCACCATCAGTCGATTGAGCTGGGGCGAACAAATCATGATTCCACCAGTTCTTGCAACTGAACACTAAACTCTGCGAGTTCCTTCGGGGTCATATGATAAGGGGTCCTGGAGATGGGCTTGGCACCCGATAGTAGATTAATTTGAAAATCCACCTCTCTATGCAGGGGTAATCCTGTCAATTTCTCCAGAAATACCTCAGGAAAATCCCGCACCACTCACACGTCCTTCATATCTATTATCTTCACTTTCAATTCGAAACATATCATGTAAACTTCATCCCCTCTCATGTGGGCTTTCAAGGCCTGAATTGAAGATAATAACAAAGGTGGAGCGAATTTTATACCTTGGAAAATGACTTCAGAGTCTCCATGTGTCAAGTAAATCCGCTTCTCTGCGCAGTCAATTCTTGTGTAATGCCAATCCAACCACGCCATGCCCAGAATGAGATCGAATTATGGCATCCTCAATACTATGGCAGGGGTATCGAAGATCTTTCCCCGCAGGAGTATCTCCAGTTCGCACTTGGCGGTTGCGGTCATCTCAGAGCCATCTGGGAGGCATACTCTTCAAGCAATACCAGTGAAATATTGCAACCCTTCTAAGTCTTTAATGGAGTCTGCAGACACAAATGAGTGCGATGCACCAGTATCGAATAATATATAGGCCAATTTCCCACCAAACATTACGGTGCCTAAGTACCAATAGCAAATACTCAAAGCTAGACCTCTAGTATATCTTAAGTATCTTAAGGTGAATACTAAAAGTATGTTAATTAACTGTAACATACCTGCAATTGTAACACCCCAGGTTTTGCAAGAGGTTCAGTCTGCAGTTCTGAAATTTTTTGGGTTCTGGTAGGTGGCACACGGCCTGCGACACGGGCGTGTCGCAGGGCGTGTCGAGGCCGTGTCGACACTCGGTCCAAGTGTCGACACTTTCGCTCGACAAAGTGTCGAGAGTGAGGCACACGGCCTGCGACACGGGCGTGTCAAGGCCGTGTCGACACTCGGCACAAGTGTCGACACTTTGTGCTCGACAGAGTGTCGAGAGAGGGGCACACGGCCTGCGACACGGGCGTGTCGCAGGGCGTGTCGAGGCCGTGTCGACACTTGGCCCAAGTGTGGACACATTCGCTCGACAAAGTGTCGAGACTGGGGCACACGGCCTGTGACACGGGCGTGTCACAGGGCGTGTCCCGCTTGGTCGACGACCTTCGCTCGACGTTTTTCTGTGGTGTCGACACAAAGCCTGTCGACGGGTGTCGAGACTTGGCACACGGCTTGGGACACGGGCGTGTCCCAGGCCGTGTCACCTCTCGGGTTGGTGTTGGGGCCGTGTCGTTGGAGACACACGGCAGGCCACACGGCCGTGTCGCTGGGGACACGGGCATGCCGGATTGAACACGGTCGTGTCGAATGCCCGTGTCTGATTCCAGGCGCGTCGATTTGAGACGGCGAATGAGGCACACGGCCCTGGACACGGGCAAGTGCCAGGCCGTGTTCGGCCCAGGTCTTTTATTTTCCAGGCGAATCACGGCCAGTCTTTTTCTGGTTTTGGGATCTAACGGTTCAGGCCATCTCCTGTGAAGTTAAGTCCGAATTTAGGGTTACAGATCCTCATTCTTTTTCAAGTCCTCTCTTTCTTAGTTCTTGAGAGAAACTAGAGCAAGGTGGAAGAAGAAGAACTCTTGGGCTGTAGGAAGGGTTTCGGAGCTCCAAATCGCGAGCCGAGTCCGGATCCGTGAAGCTTAGACCGCTGCGAAGATTTCCATCCGGCTATTTTTGCCATGGCAAGAAAGAGGAGTCGGAAGGTAACGACATCTCTCCTCTCGGTCTTTAGGATGCACGTTTTTAACATCGTTTTCTTCTAGATTTTTGGGCACCAAACTCTCAAATGAGAGGGGCTTTGGTTTGCCAAGGTTCAAGAGGAACCTCCGGGTTGATTGAGTCCGTCCCCGGCATATTTTGCATTAGAGATCCGCTTCGCTAGTGGATTAGGTATGGTGGGTGAAGCCGTAGTCGCGACCGTTAGTCCGACTCGGTGATGTTGCATACGAACTTAGGAATTCGTAGAGATTTCCGTGGCGGCAAGATGTCGTTTGTGTTGTGGTGGTGATTGTCCCGTTTGCTAGAAAAGGGTACTTGTAGTCGAACCCGGACAAGGTTAGCTCCTCGTGGCGGTAGATGGTTTCCTTGAGGGACAAGGTTAGCTCCGTATGAGAATGGAGATGGTTTCCTTGGTGGACAAGGTTAGCTCCGCACGAGTTGGAGATGTTTTCCTTGGTGCGCGGGAACGCTGCGGTACAAAGAGGGATTGCGATGTGCTTAGTCTTGGTTGTGTTGTGCCAAGGCGTGGCTATGTCTCCGTGGTCGGCTGGCTATCCCGTGACATGTGCGTCATGTGTGGAGAGTGTCCCGGCGAGACTAGTCCCCTTCTGTGAGACTGACGAGAATGCCAAGCTTGGGGCAAGCCCGGGCAAAGAGGCCATGAGCGGGTGGGGTCCAGCAAGGCTTCTTAGAATCGGTCAGTCTGTGGTTGTTGGAAATCTGACATGAGACGTCGGAGCTTGCAGGAAAGCCCCGGGCTAAGCCCACGAGCGGGTGGGGCCTTGGCAAGAATTCCATGTTGCGGCTTGTGCGCCGAGTGAGGGAGTTGTGTCTCCCTCAATGTTTGCGGCTTTATGCCAATTGGGGAAATGTGAGTACCCAAATGATGTGATGTTGTGCTAGATGCATACGCTGTAGGGTACCTTGGGTGAAGCCCGGGTGTTGCATTCATGTTGCATAGTAGGCCCTTTTCTTTATATGCTCAACCAATAGAGAACATGTTTGATGATTGAGACATCCAAGCCTGTTTTAATGCTTTTCTATTTATAGATGTTTATTTGCATATGAAGTGCTGACTTGCAGGTTGGAGGGTTCCCCGGGGTCCGTTAGGGGCGGCCGGGAGGAGATGTGTTGTTACACAGTTTGAGGTCAGCCTTTGCTGACCCACGTTACTAATAATTTTTACAGGGCAAGGATCCCACGCAGGAGCTAGCACGCCGGCCAAAAAGGCCTAAGCCCATGAAGTGTTTTCTCTTTTGGTATCACTACTTTTGGTTGATGTATGTTTGAGACTATTTTGTAGGCTTGCATGCCGAGGTAGATTAGGAGTGCTGAGCACATTCATGTTTGATGTACTATTTACGTTTGGACATTTGATGTAAGGCCTTAAGGCCATTTGTTTACTCTTTTGGTTAGTGGATAACTTCTAGTTGTGCTTGGTTTTCCGCTGTGTTGTGCAAGTGTTTTGAGTTTGGGTAGCTATATCAACTTTTAATACTAAAGCTGTGGCGTTCGTATGTTGTGGGGCCCCGGCCGGACCCATATTATACGTCCACTACAGGGGAGGTGTTACAATTTGGTATCAAAGCCAGGTTTGATTCAAGGTTAGTGCGTAGAGAAGTTATCCACATAAGAGTAACGCGGAACCGTGAGTGTCCTTATGTTTTAGTCTTGAGATTGGAGACTAATCCCTTATATCTTGTCTTCCTGAAGAGTGCAAGCAACGAGGCGGGCACTTCAAGAGCAAGGGATGATCTCTCGGCGAGCAGTGCTACTGCTCCAGGTCTTTTGGGCACGGGTGTAGACCCGGCCGACTTCTGCCGCATGCTTGCAGAAGCGATGGTGGCAGCTCAAGCTGCAGCAGCGGCTCAGGTGGCAGCCCCTGCCACACCAGATACGGCAACGTCCGTGCTAGGAGCAGAAGTCAGGAGAGTGGAGCCTTTGGCGGAGAGGGTAGTTGTCGGACATGGAGACCGACACATGAAGTATTTCCTGAGTTTCCATCCCCCGTCTTTCAAGGGTGTTGGAACGCCAACGGATGCGGAGGACTGGTGGGTTCGCATTCAAGAACTGTTAAGGGCGGCAGAGACGCCAGAGGAAAAGAAAGCTGAGTATGCGGCGTTCATGTTGGAAGGAGACGCCAAGTTGTGGTGGGTGAGCCATAGCGGCCGCCAGTTTCCGGGACGCACCCCGTCAGTGGAAGAGTTCGGGGACGCTTTTCTTAAGAGGTATATCCCAGTTTCAACTCGGTTGGCCCTGCAGAGGCAGTTTCTGCATCTAATGCAGCGAGACAAGACAGTGGATGAGTACGTGCAAGAGTTCACCCGTTTGGGTCGTTATGCGGGAACGATAATGGCGGATGATGTAGAGAGGGATAACCTCTTCTACCAAGGTTTGAGGGAGAATCTGAGACAACCCCTCATCTCCATGAATAGGGCGGGATTTAATGAGCTAGTTGAAGCCGCCAGGAGTTTGGAGAATGATTTGGAGCGAACCCAACGCCGTAAGGGTTTTACTCCCAAGCAAGGGGAAGGGAAGCCTTCCCAATCTCATAGTAAGTCTGATGGGAGTAGGTGGAGGAAGAAGCCTTACACTTCCAGATCTGGTGAGAGGAGCAACTGGACGCCTGGGGGTTCCCACTCTAGGGGACCGCCGACGTGCTACAACTGCGGTAAGGTTGGGCACATAGACCGTGCTTGTCAGCAAGGGGGAGCGGGGCAAGAGTCAAAGCAGGAGCAGTCTGTGCGCTCGGGCCCCAGTGCTGCAGAGAATGGAAAGATGGCGGAGTCGAGCGCTTCTCGGTTCCAACCGGTGCAACCAAGGGCTTACAACCTTGGACAGCAAGAAGCGATCCGCCAGACTGATGTGGTGACAGGTATGAAGAAAATTTAAGTTTAAATTTTGTGCTTCATCCTTTTAGACTTCTGTGTAATGTCTATGTTGTAGGCTTCGTGTTAGTTTCCGGATACCCCGCTAGGGTATTGTTTGATACGGGAGCATCGCACTCCTTTCTTGCGGAGAGCTTCATCCGGAGGATAGGAGTTGAGTCTTTCTCGTCGGGAGCAGAGCTGAGAGTGCGCATGCCCAATGGGTCATCTATGACCACCGGGGCTAAAGGGCACATTTGTTGGGAGCTAGACGGAGTTGTCTTCGCTCTAGAAGCAGCAGTGTTACCATTAGTAGAGTTCGATGTCATTTTGGGCATGGACTGGCTTGCAGAGCAGCATGCCAGCATTGATTGTTTATCCAAGGTAGTGACTCTAAGGAGTAAAGGGAAAACGGAAGTCAAATTTGAGGGCCTTTGTGGAGTGGCCTGTTCCCTGATTTCGGCCATGCAGTTGGTGCGGGCGGTTAACCAGGGTGGTGTAGCGCTTGTAGCGTTATTGGAGGTTCGTCTCTCCCAACTGTCGATTGAGGAAGTGCCTGTGGTGGCAGAGTTCAAGGATGTATTTCCGGATGAACTCCCTGGATCGCCTCCTCGGCGGGAGATCGACTTCTCGATCGAGTTAGTGCCGGAGGCTAGACCGGTGTCACGTCCTCCATTTAGGATGGCACCGAAGGAGTTGGCGGAACTTAAGGTACAGTTACAGGAACTGTTGGAGCAAGGGTATATTAGACCCAGTTCTTCACTGTGGAGCGCACCGGTGTTGTTTGTAAAGAAGAAAGACGGTAGCATGCGCCTGTGCATAGACTACCGAGAGCTCAATAAGTTGACCGTCAAGAATAAGTATCCGATCCCTCGGATAGACGACCTGTTTGACCAATTGGTGGGGTCAGTGGTATATTCGAAGTTGGACTTGAAGTCGGGATACTATCAACTACGAATTCGGGATGAGGACATACCCAAAACTGCCTTTGGTACAAGGTATGGACACTTTGAGTTTACGGTGATGTCGTTCGGGTTGACGAACGCACCATCGGTGTTCATGGATCTGATGAATCGAGTATTTCGGGATTACTTGGATTCGTTTGTGGTTGTCTTCATTGATGACATCCTGGTGTACTCCAAGTCGGAAGTGGAGCATGAGACCCACTTGAGAATAGTTTTGCAAGTGTAGAGGGAGAATGAGTTGTATGCAAAATTCTCCAAATGCGAGTTTTGGTTGGAGAAGGTGGCAATTTTGGGCCACGTGATTAGTCGTGATGGGGTGGCAGTGGATCCAGCAAAAGTGGAGGCCATCAGAGATTGGCCGGTGTTGAGGACCGTGGCGGAAGTCCGAAGTTTTCTTGGACTAGCCGGGTATTATAGGAGATTCGTGGAGAATTTCTCGAAGATAGCTCTACCCCTCACCTCACTCACTCGCAAAGACCATAAATTTGTGTGGACCCAAGAGTGCGGTCAAGCATTTGAGGCCCTGAAGGAGAGGCTTATGATGGCTCCGGTCCTGAGTTTACCGCAAGGGACCGATGGATTTCAAATTTTCAGTGACGCATCGGGATGCGGTTTGGGTTGCGTTTTGGTGCAACATGGGAAGGTGATAGCTTTTGGGTCTAGACAGCTGAAACATCATGAGAGGAATTACCCCGTCCATGATTTGGAGTTGGCGGCGGTAATCTTCGCATTGAAAATTTGGCGACACTATGTGTATGGCGCAAGAGTGGAGATCTTCACGGACCATAAAAGCCTGAAGTATCTCTTGGACCAAAAGGACTTGAATATGCGACAACGCAGATGGGTTGAGTTTCTTGGAGACTACGAAGTGGCGATTCAGTATACGCCGGGTAAAGCCAACGTGGTGGCGGATGCGTTGAGTAGAAAGTACTCGGGGCAAGGAAATTGGATCGAAGCTCATGATGAGCGGTTGGTACGGGAATGGGAGTCCCTTAGATTGGAATGTGTTGCGAGAGGCGAGTCTAGCGTGGCTCGGTTGAACTGGATTGAAGTGCAAAACGACTTGTCCGATCGTATTCGGGAAGCGACTCGATTAGATGTGGAGTTTCAACCTTTTGTGTTGGAGGCTCAAACGGGCGAGAGCAGCACCTGGGAGATGATCGGGGGAATCTTGAGAAAGGATGGAAGGGTTTGTGTACCGCAGTTTGGCAATCTCCGTGAGGAGTTGATGTTTGAGGCTCACTTCTCGAAGTACTCCATTCACCCGGGCAGTACAAAGATGTACTTGGATATGAAGAAATCCTTTTGGTGGCCGGGGTTGAAGCGAGATGTGGCTTTGTATGTGAGTCGTTGCCAAACATGTGCCTTGGTGAAGGCCGAATGTCAGAAACCGGGCGGGTTCCTGAAGCCCCTTCCAATTCCTGAATGGAAATTTGAGGACATCTCCATGGACTTTGTGCATGGGTTGCCTAGATCGCAGCATGGGAATGATGCTATTTGGGTGATCGTGGATCGCCTAACCAAGGTGGCTCACTTCATCCCAAATCGGAAAGAGGACAGCGTGGAGAAGCTGGTGGAGTTGTATGTTCGCAACATTGTGCGACTGCACGGAATTCCTAAGAGCATAGTCAGTGATCGAGATGGACGGTTTACGTCCAAGGACTGGAGATTTGTTCAGAAGAGCTTGGGCACGAAGCTAAAGTTTAGTACGGCGTTTCATCCTCAAACTGATGGGCAAACGGAGAGAACGAACCGTACTATGGAGGATATGTTGAGAATGTGCGTTCTTGACTTTGGCAAGAGGTGGGAGGATCACCTCTTCATGGTAGAATTTGCGTACAACAATAGTTTTCAAGCAAGCATAAAGATGGCGCCTTACGAAGCTTTGTATGGGAGGCGGTGTCGAACGCCAATGTCTTGGGCAGAGGCGGGAGACACCAAACTTTGGGGAAAGGATGCGGTAGATGATGCTTGTGAGTTGGTACGGACCATCCAAGAGCATATGAAGGTGGCGCAAGACAGACAAGCAAAATATTTTAATGCTCGTCACCGGAAGTTAGAATTTGCAGTAGGTGATTGTGTTTATCTGAAGGTCAAGCCGTTCAAGGGCGTCTCGCGGATTGCCGACTCAAGAAGTTGAGTCCAAGGTTTTTGGGGCCTTTTGAAATTGTTGAGCGGGTAGGAGAAGCAGCCTATCGGTTGGCATTGTCCGCAGATTTGAGTGGATTACATGACGTCTTCCACGCCTCCGTGTTGAGGAAAGCCTTGGTGAAGGCTAGTGTGGTGATTGAGCCGGCATCGGTGCCGATTGAGGAAGACTTGAGGACGCGAGTCCTTCCAATCGCTATAGAAGATTCGGAGATTCGGCAGTTGCGGAATAAAGAAGTTAAACTTGTGAAAGTTCGTTGGGACAACTGCGGTCGAGAGGAGTTCTCGTGGGAGCGAGAACAGGCCATGCTAGAAGACTATCCAGAACTATTTTTGTCAGGTACAATTTAAGTTTTGTACCCTTTTTGTTTTGTAATTTCGGGACGAAATTCTGTTAAGTGGGGGAGAGTTGTAACACCCCAGTTTTTGCAAGAGGTTCAGTCTGCAGTTCTGAAATTTTTTGGGTTCTGGCAGGAGGCACAAGGCCTGCGACACGGGCGTGTCGTAGGGCGTGTCGAGGCCGTGTCGACACTCGGTCCAAGTGTCGACACTTTCGCTCGACAAAGTGTCGAGAGTGAGGCACACGGCCTGCGACACGGGCGTGTCGCAGGGCGTGTCGAGGCCGTGTCGACACTCGGCCCAAGTGTCGACACTTTGTGCTCGACAGAGTGTCGAGAGTGGGGCACACGGCCTGCGACACGGGCGTGTCGCAGGGCGTGTCGAGGCCGTGTCGACACTTGGCCCAAGTGTCGACACATTCACTCGACAAAGTGTCGAGACTGGGGCACACGGCCTGTGACACGGGCGTGTCACAGGGCGTGTCCCGCTTGGTCGACGACCTTCGCTCGATGTTTTTCTGTGGTGTCGACACAAAGCCTGTCGACGGGTGTCGAGACTTGGCACACGGCTTGGGACACGGGCGTGTCCCAGGCCGTGTCACCTCTCGGGTTGGTGTTGGGGCCGTGTCGTTGGAGACACACGGCAGGCCACACGGCCGTGTCGCTGGGGACACGGTCGTGTCGGATTGAACACGGGCGTGTCGAATGCCCATGTCTGATTCCAGGCGCGTCGATTTGAGACGGCGAATGAGGCACACGGCCCTGGACACCGGCGTGTGTCAGGCCGTGTTCGGCCCAGGTCTTTTATTTTCCAGGCGAATCGCGGCCAGTCTTTTTCTGGTTTTGGGATCTAACGGTTCAGGCCATCTCCTGGGAAGTTAAGTCCGAATTTAGGGTTACAGATGCTCATTCTTTTTCAAGTCCTCTCTTTCTTAGTTCTTGAGAGAAACTAGAGCAAGGAGGAAGAAGAAGAACTCTTGGGCTGTAGGAAGGGTTTCGGAGCTCCAAATCGCGAGCCGAGTCCGGATCCGTGAAGCTTAGACCGCTGCGAAGATTTCCATCCGGCTATTTTTGCCATGGCAAGAAAGAGGAGTCGGAAGGTAACGACATCTCTCCTCTCGGTCTTTAGGATGCACGTTTTTAGCATCGTTTTCTTCTAGATTTTTGGGCACCAAACTCTCAAATGAGAGGGGCTTTGGTTTGCCAAGGTTCAAGAGGAACCTCCGGGTTGATTGAGTCCGTCCCCGGCATATTTTGCATTAGAGATCCGCTTCGCTAGTGGATTAGGCATGGTGGGTGAAGCCGTAGTCGCGACCGTTAGTCCGACTCGGTGATGTTGCATACGAATTAAGGAATTCGTAGAGATTTCCGTGGCGGCAAGATGCCGTTTGTGTTGTGGTGGTGATTGTCCCGTTAGCTAGAAAAGGGTACTTGTAGTCGAACCCGGACAAGGTTAGCTCCTCGTGGAGGTAGATGGTTTCCTTGAGGGACAAGGTTAGCTCCGTATGAGAATGGAGATGGTTTCCTTGGTGGACAAGGTTAGCTCCGCACGAGTTGGAGATGTTTTCCTTGGTGCGCGGGAACGCTGCGGTACAAAGAGGGATTGCGATGTGCTTAGTCTTGGTTGTGTTGTGCCAAGGCGTGGCTATGTCTCCGTGGTCGGCTGGCTATCCCGTGACATGTGCGTCATGTGTGGAGAGTGTCCCGGCGAGACTAGTCCCCTTCTGTGAGACTGACGAGAAGGCCAAGCTTGGGGCAAGCCCGGGCAAAGAGGCCATGAGCGGGTGGGGTCCAGCAAGGCTTCTTAGAATCGGTCAGTCTGTGGTTGTTGGAAATCTGACATGAGACGTCGGAGCTTGCAGGCAAGCCCCGGGCTAAGCCCACGAGCGGGTGGGGCCTTGGCAAGAATTCCATGTTGCGGCCTGTGCGCCGAGTGAGGGAGTTGTGTCTCCCTCAATGTTTGCGGCTTTATGCCAATTGGGGAAATGTGAGTACCCAAATGATGTGATGTTGTGCTAGATGCATACGCTGTAGGGTACCTTGGGTGAAGCCCGGGTGTTGCATTCATGTTGCATAGTAGGCCCTTTTCTTTATATGCTCAACCAATAGAGAACATGTTTGATGATTGAGACATCCAAGCCTGTTTTAATGCTTTTCTATTTATAGATGTTTATTTGCATATGAAGTGCTGACTTGCAGGTTGGAGGGTTCCCCGGGGTCCGTTAGGGGCGGCCGGGAGGAGATGTGTTGTTACACAGTTTGAGGTCAGCCTTTGCTGACCCACGTTACTAATAATTTTTACAGGGCAAGGATCGCACGCAGGAGCTAGCACGCCGGCCAAAAAGGCCTAAGCCCATGAAGTGTTTTCTCTTTTGGTAGCACTACTTTTGGTTGATGTATGTTTGAGACTATTTTGTCAGGCTTGCATGCCGAGGTAGATTAGGAGTGCTGAGCACATTCATGTTTGATGTACTATTTACGTTTGGACATTTGATGTAAGGCCTTAAGGCCATTTGTTTACTCTTTTGGTTAGTGGATAACTTCTAGTTGTGCTTGGTTTTCCGCTGTGTTGTGCAAGTGTTTTGAGTTTGGGTAGCTATATCAACTTTTAATACTAAAGCTGTGGCGTTCGTATGTTGTGGGGCCCCGGCCGAACCCATATTATACGTCCACTACAGGGGAGGTGTTACAACAATCACCTCCTAAGGGTTCCGCTCCTGCGCCATATCTAGCGCGAACACCTAATTCTGAGCAGGTCCGGGGTTTCCTCCTCGTGGTCCTCGTCCCCGACCACACATATGTCCCCGCCCTCGTGGAGCTGCAGGAGGTAGAGCAGGAGTATAATTCCCAACTAGCTGCGGGAAGTGATGTCGGATGTGGCCTGGTTGGTTGCATTGGAAGCACACTAGCTCATACCACCCTTCGGGTTTTTGGAACTGTTGAAGCTGTGGAGGTGGAGGTAATGTTGGCAGTTGTAGGACCGGGTGCTCCGTTCTAAAATTTCGGGGGAAACGCCAGCCACCCCTCTGATACCATTTGTAAGACCCACCTCCCGGAACACAAAACATGGCACGAGAGGAGTCTTATGCCAAGAACATCCGCCTTGCAGTAGCGTTAGCACACCGGCTAACCTATACCACAAGATGCCTATCCTGCCGGCTATAACCAATATCAACTAATGCCAACCCAACCAAGAATATAAAACAGAAGTCAATCCACATATAAGTAAAATAGTACAAATGTACATCAAGAAAAATAAGCTACAACAAGCTTCTATAATATCAGAGTACAAGTAAAACATGCCTATAGGGCAACATGATGAGTCTCTCAAAACTCACATCAGTCACTGACGATAGCCGCAACACCGTCCTTTCAGGCCCTGTCATCCTGGCCTGGCTATCCTGCTGCATAACTTGTAGCTGCTCTGTCTGCAGGGTTTCCTCCTAAAAAGGAAGACGTAGCAACTGTTAGTCATAAGACTAAGTGGCTATCACATCTGTTCCCAGGCAACTCCTCAGCATCGGGCAGAGAAAAGAATAAGGGTATAATATATATAAATAAACAATAGTACAACTGTAACGCCCCGAAAATCAAAAGAGCGACGGGTGATGTTTCTGTACCAAATTTGGAATTTTTAGGGGTATACGGCCTGGGACACGGACGTGTCCCAGGGCATGTCGGGGTAGTTCAAAGTTATGGCAAATCGATCAGGCAGAAATCTGGGTTCGACGATAATCGAGCAGCGGTCGACGATCTGGTCACAATGCTGCGGTCGAGGATCTGTCGATATTCTGGGTTCGACGATCGTCGAGCAGCGCTCGACGATCTGCTCACAATTTTGCGGTCGATGATCTGTGTTAGTCTGCGGTCGATGATTTGGTAGACGTTCTGGGTTCGACGATCGGGCCGTGAGTTCGACGATCGGGACGCGGGTTCGATGATCGGGCTAGCGATCTCCGTTTGACGATTTTGGCTGCGTTCGACAATTTGGCCAGAGAAGCTCTGTTCAACGATCTGACAGCGGTCGACGATCTTGGCTCGACGATCGTCCAGTGCGGGGCGCATTTGTGACGTGTTTGATTCTGTCGATGCAGAGTGTTGAAGCTAGGGTTTTGGCGGGAGTTGACTAAATATCCTGACACAATTTTATTGGCCGCGGACGTGTCTTGCTCCGAATTGGTGAACCATGCGTTGTTTAACCCCATTTGTCCAGGTCTGACCTTGATCGTGTCCGTATATCCCTTTTTGTGGGATCTGACAGCTGTGGTTATTCCCGAAGAGGTTATACCCGAGAGAAGGGTTTCAGAACCCTTATTTTTCCTGCCGTGTTCTCTGTCTAAATACTAGAGAGAGGGGAGAGCAAAGGAGGAAAAAGAAGTCTAGATCCAGTCTATGGAGGAGTTTTAGAGCTCCAAATTGCGAGCCGACTTCGGATCTATGAAGGCAGGGATATTGCGGTGCTTTTCATCCGCTTAAATTTCCATGGCGTGAAGGAAGAACGCTAGGGTAACGATTCTCTACTTGAACATGTGAAGCTCTACTTATTTTGCATAGGAAGCCCACTCTCGTGAGTTTACGGTGAGTTTGAGGCGTTCCTTCGGGTAGATATGTAAAGTCCCCGTTGTGTAGAGTCCGTAAGCAAGAACGGGCATAGGCATGATGTTTCAAGCCTATCTGAACATGTTGGTCTGGATCGGTGATGTTGCATTGCATAAATGCCGGAGAGGACTCCGTGCGAATGTTTGTTTTTCGGGTTTTCTACGTGGTAGATTGCAACAGGGAGCCTTGGGGATTAGCCCTAAGGTGCACCCGAAAAACTGGGCGGATGAGTGATCTTGCCAACTTGGTGGCCTGAGAGTCAACTTGAACATAACCGGGTTATGTGAAATGTGTGAAGGAAACGAGACTCGGGAGAAGTTTGACCTGCGCATATGTTTTAAATTAACGTTGCGATGTGAGCACGGGTTAGATGGAACCGTACCCGTTCTATGTCGTTCGGATTAGAGCCGTTAGCATAGATTAAGGTCTTCGGCGGTCTATGGTTTAAACTACCGTGACCCATGCCGGGAAGACAAATTGCTCATTGTTTGGCCGTCCTGGGACGGTGGTGAGTAGGCGGGCTTAGATCGTGATCACCGAGAATGTGCCCTGAGTGCACGGGGTGTGTGGCCATGCGAGCCTACACCTGTGATGTAGTGATATTTACTACTTCTTGGTTATACTAATAAAATGCAGGGAAGGAGCATCGCCGCCCCGAATTGGGGGTGGGATCGTTATAATTTGGTCAGTATTGCTGACCGTTCCTTTTGTTTGCCACAGTGCGGTGGTTTGTTTCTCGCAGGTGCTGCTGGACCAAGCGTTAAATAGCGGGCTAAAGCCCAAATTGCGAAGCCGACCCTCGAAGGCCTAATTGGAGTGTTTACTTGCTTTTGTTCATGTATGACCGGCCTGTGTGCCGTGGTATGGAAAACATGTAATAAGAGTAAACCATTTGTAAGGCCTTAAGGCAAGTACTTGTGTATGTACTTCATTCCTTTTTGGCTTGTTAGTGGACATTCATGCTTGGTGCTGGGTTCTTTTAATTGCAACTATTTAAACTGCTTCCGCTAGAATGCTTTGTGTAGGACGTTGTGATTGGTTGGATGGTTTCCATTGAGTAACCACCCGGCCTGTCTGTGGTATATGGCGCCGGGCTCCGGCCGGACCTACTGCTATATGCTATGCGACGGATAGGGGGTGTTACAATTTGGTATCAGACTACTAGTTTCAGTCAAGCTTAAAATGAATTTGTGGGCGAATTCTTTTTAATGGGTGGTGAGCACATGTATGTGCGTCATCATTATACCAGCAAAAGAACCCATGAATGTCCACTTAGGAATGAAAATACACGTGTTTGGGGAACTTGCGTGTTCCTATAATTGCTGTTTGCAATTTTGTTTGGTCGCTTAACGGTGTTTTGTACCACTATAGGTGACCAGAAGCGGTGCTGGGCCGTCGGAACGTCGAGTTTCTGAGGCTTATAGTGCACCAAATGATGCTCCTGAAACACCTCCATCGGTTGAGACCATACGATTGGTTGCAGAAGTAGTGTTTTCCATGATCAATGCGCAGCCTGCAAGGCAAATGCAGCAGCCCGCTCCTCCAATGGAGCAGGTACCTCTTCCAGAGGTTGAGCCGAGGAGAGTGGAGCAGGTAGTAGTGGAGCCGTTGGTTCCAAGGAGGGCAATCGAGAGACAACTCAAGCATGTCATGAGCTTTAATCCTCCGGTATTATCGGGGTTGGGAACCCCATCTCAAGCTAAAGACTGGCTCTCCAGGGTGAAGAGAGTCTTGACAGCAACGGAGACGGAAGAATGGCAAATGACCACCATTGCTACGTTTCTTCTGGACGGTGAAGCGAGATTGTGGTGGGAAGGATTGGAGCTGCATCTATTAAGAGGTAGGCAACTTACAGATGTCTCGATGGAGGAGTTCTGGAGACTGTTCTTGGCTAGGTACCTCCCTTCGATGCAGAGGATAGCTTTGGAGAACGAGTTCTTGAAGTTGGTTCAAGGAGAGAGTAGCGTGGATGAATATCTCCACGAGTTTACTCGATTGAGTCGGTATGTTAACTCCACCATCGCGGATGAGGAGCGCAAGACGAATTGATTTTATGAAGGGTTGAGAGATGAGTTGAGCCTACTACTCTCGGGGCCGATGACGCAGGGTTTCTTGACCTTGGTCAACACGGCCCGGTCCTTGGAGAAGGACATGAAGAATGTTCAAGCGAAGAAGAGCATTGGTGATAAGAAGTCTGGGTTCAAAGTGCCGACTACTTCAAAGTCCAGCTATTAAAGGTTCTTTAAGAAGTCTAGGACTTCGGGTCCAACTCCTTCTTCTGGTGCATCTGGGGCGACTACGGGTCAGACCCTGGGTGCATGTTTTACTTGTGGGAAGCCGAGAGACTTTGCTAAATTGGACTGAAGTCCAATATGACCTGGCTGATCGGACTCGGCAGGCGTTGGATATGGATGTCTACATGAAGCAACTCATGATAGAGGCTCTGGATGGGTCAAATTCACAATATGAAGTTGTCGATGGATTGCTTTGGAAAGACGGTCGTCTTTGCATCCCAAGCGTGGGCAGTTTGCGGGTGGATTTGTTGTACGAGGCGCACCATACCAAGTAGTCGATTCACCCGGGGAGCACAAAGAAGTACCGCGATGTTAAGAAAGTGTTTTGGTGGTCGGGTTTGAAGAAGGATGTGGCGCACTACGTGGCGAAGTGCCAAACTTGCGCCTTGGTGAAGGCGGAGTGCCAAAAGCTGTGAGGATTTCTGAAGTCCTTGCCTATTCCGGAGTGGAAATCGATGACATTACTATGGACTTTGTGCTCGGTTTGCTAAGGTCGAAAAAGGGGAACGACGCCATCTAGGTGGTCGTAAATCGGATAACGAAGGTGTCACATTTCATTCAGCATAGGAAGGATGATCCGGTGGAAAGGTTGGCAAAGTTATATGTGGATAACATAGTGCGGCTCCACGGTGTGCCCCGCAACATTGTGAGTGACCGAGATGGGCGGTTCATGTCCAATGATTGGAGGCTTCTGCAGCAAATGTTGGGAACAAAGCTGAGTTTTAGCATAGCCTTCCATCCGCAAACGGATGGGCAGACCGAGAGGGTCAATAGAACTTTGGAAGACATGCTCCGCATGTGTGTCTTGGACTTTGGAAAGCAATGGGAAGACCATCTTTATTTGGTGGAATTTGCGTACAACAATAGCTACCAGACGAGGACACAAATGGCGCCCTTCGAGGCCCTTTATGGTAGACGATGTCGCACGCTGTTGTCCTGGTTGGAAACGGGTGAGTCAAAGTTGTACAAACATCAAGAGGTGGAAGATGCTACTTCATTGGTGCGAACCATTCGGGAGAGGTTGCTAATCGCTGAGGACCGTCAGGCGAAGTACTATAATGCCAAGCACAGGAACGTGGAGTTCGCTGTGGGCGACTGGGTGTACTTATAGATCAAGCCGTTCAAGGGTGTCTCGCGGGTGCGGCGCTTGAAAACGCTAAACCCGAGGTACCTTGGGGCGTTTGAGGTTCTGGATCGGATTGGTGAAGCGGCTTATCGGTTGAAGCTATCAGTCGAGCTTAGTGGTTTACATGATGTATTCCATATATCGGTGCTACGGAAGGCGGTGCAAGAGCTTTCGCAAGTGATCGTGGTTGATCAAGTGCCGGTGGATAGTGGGTTGACGACAAAGGTCAAGCCCGTGCGGATTGAAGACTCGAAGGTCAAGCTTCTACACAATAAAGAGATCAGGATGGTCAAGGTCCGTTGGGACAATTGTAGTCGTGAAGAGCTCTCTTGGGAATGAGAGCAGACTATTTTTGACGAGTATCCAGAGTTGTTCCGCTCAGGTACAATTTAATTATTTTGTACTTATCTTTCCTTTATATAATTTTGTGGACGAAATTCTTTTAAGAGGGGGAGAGCTGTAATGCCCCGAAACTCAAAAGAGCGACGGGTGATGTTTCTGTACCAAATTTGGAATTTGGCAGGGGTACACAGCCTGGGACACGGGCGTGTCCTAGGGCGTGTCGGGGTAGTTCAAAGTTCTGGCAAATCGATCAGGCAGAAATCTGGGTTCGACGATCGTCGAGCAGCGGTCAACAATCTGGTCACAATGCTGCGGTCGACTATCTGTCGATATTCTGGGTTAGACAATCATCGAGCAGCGCTCGACGATCTGGTCACAATTCTGTGGTCGACGATCTGTGTTAGTCTGCGGTCGACGATTTGGTCAACGTTATGGGTTCGACGATCGGGCCGTGGGTTCGACGATCGGGACGTGGGTTCGATGATCGGGCCAGCGATCTCCGTTCGACGATTTTGGCTGCGTTCGACGATTTGGCCAGAGAAGCTCCGTTCGATGATCTGACGGCGGTCGACGATCTTGGTTCGACGATCGTCGACCGTGGGGTGCATTTGTGGCGTGTTTGATTCTGTCAATACGGAGTGTTGAAGCTGGGGTTTTGGCGGGAGTTGACTAAATGTCCTGACACAATTTAATTGGCCGCGGACGTGTCTTGCTCCGGATTAGTGAACCATGCAGTGTTTAACCCCATTTGTACAGGTCAGACCTGGATCGTGTCCGTGCATCCCTTTTTGTGGGATCCGACAGCTGTGGTTATTCCCGAAGAGGTTATACCCGAGAGAAGGGTTTCAAAACCCTTATTTTTCCTGTCGTGTTCTCTGTCTAAATCCTAGAGAGAGGGGAGAGCAAAGGAGGAAGAAGAAATCTAGATCCAGTCTTTGGAGGAGTTTTAGAGCTCCAAATCGCGAGCCGACTTCGGATCTATGAAGGCAAGGAGATTGCAGTGCTTTTCATCCGCTTACATTTCTATAGCGCAAAGGAAGAACGCTAGGGTAACGATTCTCTACTTGAACATGTGAAGCTCTACTTATTTTACATAGGAAGCCCGCTCTCGCGAGTTTGTGGTGAGTTTGAGGCGTTCCTTCGAGTAGATATGTAAAGTCCCCGTTGTGTAGAGTCCGTAATGGAGAACGGACATAGGCATGATATGTGAAGCCTATCTGGACATGTTGGTCTGGATCGGTGATGTTGCATTGCTTAAATACCGGAGAAGACTCCGTGCGAATGTTTGTTTTTCGGGTTTTCAACGTGGTAGATTGCAATAGGGAGCCTTGGGGATTAGCCCTAAGGTGCACCCGAAAAACTGGGCGGATGCATGATCTTGCCAACTTGGTGGCCTGGGAGCCAACTTGAACATAACCGGGTTATGTGAAATGAGTGAAGGAAACGGGACTCGGGAGAAGTTTGACCTGCGCATATGTTTTAAATTAATGTTGCGATGTGAGAACGGGTTAGATGGAACCGTACCCGTTCTATGTCGTTCGGATTAGAGCCGTTGGCATAGATGAGGGTCTTCGGCTGTCTATGGTTTAAATTACCGTGACCCATGCCGGGAAGACAAATTGCTCATTGTTTGGCCGTCCTGGGGACGGTGGTGAGTAGGCGGGCTTAGACCGTGATCACCGAGAATGTGCCCTGAGTGCACGGGGTGTGTGGCCATGCGAGCCTATGCCTGTGATGTAGTGATATTTACTACTTCTTAGTTATACTAATAAAATGCAGGGAAGGAGCATCGCCGCCCCGAATTGGGGGCGGGATCGTTATAATTTGGTCAGCATTGCTGACCGTTGCTTTTGTTTGCCACCGTGCGGTGGTTTGTTTCTTGTAGGTGCTGCTGGACCAAGCGGTCAATAGCGGGCTAAAACCCAAATTGCGAAGCCGGCCCTCGAAGGCCTAATTGGAGTGTTTACTTGCTTTTGTTCATGTATGACTAGCCTACGTGCCGTGGTATGGAAAACATGTAATAAGAGTAAACCATTTGTAAGGCCTTAAGGCCAGTACTTGTGTATATACTTCAATCCTTTTTAGCTTGTTAGTGGACATTCATGCTTGGTGCTGGGTTCTTTTAATTGCAACAATTTAAACTGCTTCCGCTAGATTGCTTTGTGTAGGACGTTGTGATTGGTTGGATGGTTTCCATTGAGTAACCACCCGGCCTGTCTATGGTATATGGCGTCGGGCCCCGGCCGGACCTACTGCTATATGCTATGCGACTGATAGGGGGTGTTACAACAACAGGTGGTATAGAGTGACCAATATCGAGTATATGAGCAGTATAATGAATGAGTAAACAATCTACTCTAGCAGTTCTATCATCTACAGCAGTATATGTAAAACGTAAAGCTACAACAGAAAGTAATTCGGCTTATATGAATGCCCATACAAACATATAATTTGTGGATCGGCTCAGCAGTAAAGTAACTCATCGTATAAGAGTGCCCATACAAACTTATATGATGAGGATCTTGTGTACGCAATGTAATGTAATGACATGAATGCAATGCAATGACTCACCCATGATCATGCACATGCAACTACTATGTCGACACAGACTTGAAGTTAACACTTTTCGAGCAGGTATCTAACCTCTAAGGAGTCAACCGTCGTGGGCAGCCGGTGACACTAGAGCGAGATTCTCCACAACTAGGCGGGCATCCACACTACCAACCCTAGGCCTCCGTACGCCTCAATGCTAAGAACACAACAACGGAGCTCACATGCGTACTATGACTCAGAAGGGGTCTCGGGTAGATGTTCACCAAGTGCCCAGCCCAACTGGCCTATATTCAGGGCATAGAAGGTACCTCTGTGAACAAATCACCAAAATACCAAGGCCAACCATCAACTAGCACCGAGGGTGCCTCAAGAAGTGAGCAACGAGGACCAAGGACCAACCGTACAAGTCTAGCTATCAACTCCCATCGGTGAGACGACTTGTGAGCTCGTAGACCTGCCACACTATCCTTAACTCGGGATTACTACCCCACGTGTCGACTCACACCACATGCATTTCACATACGGGGCTCCATATTGAGCCCCACTTTCATTATTCACATTTCGTGCTCAATAACACACAAGATCTCCACACCGAGTCTCTTACCAATACGTAATTCCAGTGCGGCAATACACGCACACTTTCAACCCTTCCACATTTTCGTGCATCCAAGCACACCGAGGGTTCACCATCAACATAATGGTACTCCACACATATCCACCAACCATTTGGTTATGATAGTTACATGTATACTATGATCACATGACTTTAACATCACTGGTTGTAATTCTTTTTCAAAGTTCGAACTATTCGTGTACATATGGATCTACCAACTAAAAGCCATCAACCATTTGTTCATCGCAATTACTACAAGTTATGTTCAACAAACTTTAAGTTAACCTCAGCATTATTCAATGTATTACCATTATCAATACGTCCCTATCGATTCACGTATTTAAGTCATTCCTACCATCCCAACTTGTCAATCCATTCGTTCACTAACATCCACCAAATCACATCGATCAAGTACACTTTACTACACCATCTGTTCATTAGGGATCTATCCAACAAATGTCATTAATATGTTTTATAACAATTACTTATAGAATAAATTAAACAAAACATTAACGTTAATGTACTACAATCTCTCTACCAAACCCAAAGCCGATACAAAACAAACATGAGAACTATATATGTAGGAATGATTACTATACAGTAACTTCGATCGGGGATTCCCGAGGCAACATGAATCCAGTGAAGCCATGTAACCCCTCATTGTAAAGGTGTTTCCAAGGGCTACAACTTTCATGTTTAGTCAAAAGCCCAGATCTGGCCGCATCATGTCTGAAATCCTCGAAGGTTGCTGCACGCAAAAAACAGATTTCTGCACACATCCTAAAGCAGATCGAACGTCATCAGTTCGTCTTCTTCCTACAACCAAACTTTTCAAATAACATCCAGAATTTCTCCTCCCTTGTTCACCCTTATATAGCCACTTCTCTTCACGAAACTAGTCCGTAAACTTCATTGGAAGTGAGGA